>PVIU01034333.1:0-11444 GCA_004026605.1 Ondatra zibethicus | reverse complement strand
ATCTGCATTTCCCTGATTGCTAAGGAAGTTGAACATGACCTTAAGTATCTTTTGGCCATTCGAACATCCTCTGTTGAGAATTCTCTATTCAGATCCTTACCCCATTTTTTAATTGGGGTATTTAGAATTTTAATGTCTAGTTTCTTGAGTTCTTTGTATATTTTGGAGATCAGACCTTTGTCTGATGTGGGATCAGTGGCCACTCCCCCATTCTTATCTGCTCAGTTTTTGTGCTCATTTTCTTAACCTTTCTGAGTCCACTTTGGGTAACCCATATACTAGATACCCATCCAGTAGAGCATGGTCAACATATCAAGGGTCATAACCCTCAAGAAAAGTAATTCTCTCCCAGTAGCTAGAGATTAAAACTGTTCCTGAACTTCAGATGGAATTTCATGCCCACCTCTCTCCTCCATGCCTAGAGTTTGTTTGGTTTGAGCTGCAACTGTCCTGTATATGTTGTCACAACTACTATGAGTTCATATGTGCAACCCCCCTTTTGTGTTCCCAGAACATTAATACCAGTTTCATTAGTTTAACGGCAATTATTCACTGTTTCAGGTTTAATCTTGAATGAAGACCTATAATTCAGTAGTGTCGTACAACTTACATAGTCATGAAAAATCTCACAAATGCTATGCACATTAAGAAAAATGTTAGATTTTGAATATAAGTCCTTCCAATATACAGTTCTTCCAGTCCAACTTCTAAAATGATTCCAGAGCCTTGGCAGGAGAGGGTGTGTTTTAAATGTCCAAGTCAGGGATGAAAACTATTCATCCTCTTATTCTCTTTGTCTTGGCCAGTTGTGACTCTCTTGTGTTAATCACTATCTGTAGAAAAAAAAACTTATTTAAAAAGAGTTGAGAAAAGTATTAGCCTATGGGTATAATGATAACTCATTAAGATTGATTTTAATATTATGCCCAGTTAATAGAGTAACAGTAATAGGTTCTCCTTTAAAACACCTGGTTAGTCACTGGTTCTCGGCCTCAATAAGGGAGCCAAAATGTATTTTCCATCTTGTTTAGTGGGGCTTAAATTCAATCAGAGAATGATTGATCACTTTAATGTTTATTCTACTATTTCACCATGCCAGTTAGCTTAGCTTGCTGAGACAGTCATTATTGTAGCTCTTAAGGTATGCAGTTGAGTAAGTTGATTATTGGTTTTTCTCCTCCAATATTATGAATAGTGTCTTCCAGAACCATGAAATCTAGCTAGTATGGATGACATTTCTAGGTCTGTACCCATTTGATTTCTTCATGTTTCATGACTCAAGTATATGGCAAACTTAGCTGTACTGTGTTACTGTCAAGTTCTGGGGAGTAATCAAAGCAAAGGCAATAGTCTGCAATTCCTGGCCAAGTAATTACTCAACAGTTTTATAAGTAGGACCTAGAAATGCATAAAAGGGCACTGGAATCAACTTGTGTTAAATTGCAGTTGTGCTATGTAGAATATAATGAGAAGCTGAAGGTAAATTATAGTTGGAAACAAAGAGCTAAAGAGAAATTTTTCTTGTCTAAGAAGTAACTTTTTAGAATTCCAATGATTGTGTAGTTAAAATGTTGGTTTGCTAAAGTCAAGATTCAGTGTAGGAAAAACTGGATCATAACACATGGAATGAAGAAATATGGGCAAACAACATTTGATTATGACAGTTCTGCAAACAAGCAAAGCTTCAATGAAAATTGAAGTAATCCCCCCTTTTTTTTCAAATAAGAAGTAGAACTGAATAAGCCTTTCCCATGAAATTCAGTAGATGGCATTATTGGGGACACTCTTATTTGTCTTTTACCTTCAAACCAGATTCCTTTTATTAAGTCGCAGGGTATCCTAGTAATAGATTTGCTTGGTATAAGAGAGAAAAGCAAATGTTACACCCCAGGTGAGGTGTTAGAATGAAGTGACAAGTACCAGAAATATCCAGAAACGTTCACATTTATGTTAAGACAAATTTTCTTCACGTAATTCAACAAAGAAAAGTTATTATTCTATTAGTAGTCTATTATTCTATCTACATATTTAATATTTTTATTCATAACAGTATAAATATAATATTAATAATATTAAATGTCAACAGACAAAACTAACATAAAACAAATCCATCATGAGACACAAATATCTATGAATGTGACCAAATTTCTACAACCAAAATATTTTAGGACCACAAAATTCAGGAAATATAGTATGCTTTCCAACTGACTTATGAGGTCATAGAATTATTGGAAACATTTAAAATCTTATTTGTAGAAAATTGTATGAAATAATTCTCTATATGAAGTTGAGAATTGTCCTTCCAAAGTCAATAAAGAATTGTGCTATGATATTCATGGAGATTGCACTGAATCTCTAGATTGCTTTTGTTAGAATGGCCATGCTATGCTAATCCTATCATTCTATGAACAAATGAGATGTTTCCATTTTCTGGTATCTTCTTCAATTTATATCTTCAGAGGCTTGATGATATTTTTTATAATTTTTTTAAAAAATAAAACGAACTATCTCTTTTCATTTTACATACCAGTCCCAGTTCCCACTCCCTTCCCTCCTCCATTCCCTCCACCTCCCCATCCACCTCACCCTCCATCCACTCCTTAGAGAGGATAAAGCACATTGCTGTGAAGAAGGTTGAAGTTTTTATCATGCAAGTCTTTCACTTTCCCTGGTTAGAGTAACCCAGGAAATTTCATTCTATTTGAGGCTGTTTTTTAATCTGTTATTTCTCTGATTTCTTTATCCGTCTATGCCATTTGTATATAGGAGGGCTAGTGATTTTTTTGAGTTAATCTTTTATGCAACCACTTCAACTATTATAACTAATAATAAGTAATTAGAATACTTGGATATATAAATAATAGCTATTATAAGTTTAATAATTAATATAACAGTAAAATAATAACTAAGTATTCAACTATAATGACTACATTCTTTCTAGGTAAAGACTAAATTAGAATCACACTTCACATAATGGTTTACTAAATGTCCCATAATGAAGTACCACAGTCTAGATGTCTTAAACAAGAGAAATTTATATACTCACAATTAGAGTACCAGAAAGTCCAAAATTAAGATGTTGGAACTAAAGGTTTCATTCTGAGGCCTATCTCTTTTTGAGGTAGAGGTCAGTATTTTTTCTTTGTCTTTATATGGTCTTCCCTTTGTTGTGTTATGCGTCCCTATCTCCTCTTTGTATGAAGATACAATCACATTAGATTATGACTCACTTTAATGAACTAATTTAACCTTAATTATCTCTTTAAAGACACTGTCTCCAAATTTATTCCCATTATGAGGTACTGGGAAGTTAGAGCTTCAGCATATAAATCTGCTTGGAGAGGACAAAAGTCAGCACATACAAATTTCTAATGAGAAACACAAGTAAGAAACAAAAGCGAGAAATCCATGGAAATTTATCCAGAGCCATTAAATGTGACATACTGATGCAAGACTTGGAATTTTTAAGCATCTTAGAATCAGTCTGGCATCAACGAATATTAGTATCTGAGCCATCAGCAGGCAAAATGTCCCTGGCAAGACTCCAAATACCCAGTTCTTTGGATTTCATGGAACAATTCATTCATTTACAAATTTGAAGTCTAATTCAAAGACAGCTTATAGATAGCTGAAATATCTTAATCTTAAGATATTCTTAATCTTTAGTTCATCAACATTTTGATTCATGACATTGCAGACATGGATGAAAAATCTTTCATTGCAGCAAAATGGAAACCTGTCTTTTATAATACAATACTATTCATTGTGTGTACAGGTTGTATCCTCCCAAATACAAGAAACTTGCCGAGAAAAAGATGCTATGAAAATGTTTGCTCTGTCTCTCACACATGACTTCCAAATTTCACATGCAACTTTGAGTTGTTCACTGTCTCCTTCCATAATATATTACTTTTGTTATAAGCATGGGACTCTAAATAATCATTATAAATGTTTTACTTTTAGATTTTTCTTTATTCAAATGGAACAGCTATTTGCTAGGCAGTGATTTACTGTTTTGCTAAGAGCTAGAGAGTGTACATGTGAATAAATCATAGACTTGTCCTGTGGAGGTCACATTGTGAATTGTGAGCCAAAAAATGAAACAGTTGTGTGGATAGTCATAGGATCAGTAGGTTTATAGAGATACAGAAAATTCCTTGAGGGATATCTGTTGTGAAGAAAGTTTCACAGAGGGTATTTTAACCTATACAACATATATTTTATTTTATAATATGTGATATTGTATTATTTTTGTAGTTATATGTGTGCATATATATAAATATCTAATTCTAGACTAATGCTTCTGTAACCATGATTAGTATTGAAAAATCACCAAAATCTAATTGCAAAGTGTGTGAAAAATAAGTCTGATTCCCATCCCAGAGTAAGAAGTGTGATGATGCCAATGGGAAATTAAAACTGGAGAAGCCCTTTTCATTGTCAACAAGTAGTGTCCAAAACACTATATTTAATAAAGAAATTGCAAAGTCTTCATTAAAATAGCAGTAAATGACTGAGCCTAAAGAAGGCTAGATTTATGTAGCTCACAACTTTGTGTACTACTCCAAGGAGTTTTTATTTTATTGTAAGAGTAAAGAAGGATTATAGTTTTGAAATAACGTAAGTTAGTATTTTACGAGGTCCTTACCAGAACCCCTAATATTCCCGGCTTTAAATTTATTCTTTCTGTTTTCTTGTATCAATTATATATTCTGGAATCCATGGAGTTACCAACTGTATTACTTATTCATTCATACTCCATAGTTGTTTTCAAAGATCTATTACTTTGAATTACAGATTAGATTATATACATAATCTGATTACTTCTCCCCTTCACAGCTGCCAACATGTCAAGAGGAGCCTGTCAGATTATTGAAACAGCCTACTACTTCACACCCCTCTTCCCAGTTTTGTCCTACCCACTGTTTTCAACATAGAAACCCAAACAAATATGCTAAAGTGTTAATTCGGATGCTATTATTTTTTCTCAAATCTAATTAATGACCATTTATATCATTTAAATGAAAAGTCAAATATCCTATAATGATCAGTAAACTTCTACTAATATGATTCCCTTTTAGATTTTTTTTCCTCATTGGTACCTATTTATTCAGCTCTTCATTTTTCTGTCTCAGATACTCTGATCTCTTGCTCTCCCTAGAATGTGCTAGACACATATCCTAGTAACCTCAGGAACTCTGTAGTTGTAGGTTTTCTATCTGGAGTGTTTTTTTCCCCAGATTTCAGCCTAATCCCTCTCTTCCATGTCATTGAAATGCCACTTTAATTATATCATATAATATCTATATGAAGTTGAATGCATCTTTGAGTATTGTTATTATTCCCATATCAGATGCTTTTTTTTCCTTTTTGACAAATACTGTGACATGTAATCTATGTAACTTGCAATGCTATGTCCTCCTGATAGAATAAAAAATCTGTTAAAGCAAGATTATTTAATGCTGTTATATAACATAATTCCTAGCCTCAGCCCTGAAATATGAAGAATTCAATATATATTTTTATAACCGTAGTGAAAATTTAGATCATAATAAGAATTGAGGCAGGATCAATAAGAATATTTGCACTACTCCTAAATGTTCATATTAACTGTTTAATGAACTTTTAATACAACATTTTCCAATTTCTACAGATTGTTTAAAACTCTTTGTGCCTTTCTTTTTAATTAAAGAATAACACTAGTTTCTGACCAATTGAATGTCTATGTATTTCCTATTATTTCCTGCCATGATTTCTTTCTTCAGTCTATGTTGTCAGTATTTATAAAGACCTCTAGTCACATAAAATGTTACTTCCTGATTTTATCACCAAATTCTTGTTAGGGAGTGTATTATAAGCAAGTACTTCCCACTAATTTATATGTATTCATCTTCTAAAACATCATATCACCCTCATAATAATGTAATGTATATTCTATTTTTGCAAAAAAAAATGGGAAACAAGATGCATAAATGCTACCCAGCTATTTTTGAAAAAATAACACAACATTGGTCTTTATTCATTTGTCCCCTGTATGTAAATTACGTACTGAAATTGCTATAATAATGACTTATCTGAAGATTAAATAGTGAACAATAATTAAGTAAGTTTTCCTATAACAATTGCTACATTGAAAGCAATTCAAATTAATCCAACATGAATTTGAGCATCTTCCTTTCCAACAATGACATCTGGAAAGAAAGATTTTACCATGAATAATCTAATCTTTCAGCAATAGCTAATATAGATTGAAAGGGTTGAAAGTTGAAAGTTGAGTAGGATGTAGACATAATTCTCCAATAAAAGGAAAATAATGCTTATAATAGGTCATTGGCAATAAGTGGGCTAAGCAAAATAAAATAAGCAAAAATAAAAACAAAGACTTATGAGATCTAATACTTTGCAGGATGTTAAACTTCCCTGTAACTGGGTTCCTACCCTGAAGTAAACGGAGATACTCCAGCAAACATAGAAACAAAAAATTGCATTTGATGGAATGTTGACACTGGGAATCCTGTGACATGATAGGAAGGTGGAGAGCTGCAGTAGTTCACACTAGTTCATTCGGGAGAGAAGACATTTTGTGTATGTGTATTTGGCTTAGATTTCTGTTGCTATCTTTTTTACTTTCCTTCTTTTTTTCCCTTCCACCTGTCCCTAAGCAGACAATGATCTTCGGTATCATCATTGCTTAAAAGAAAAAGATCCAACAGGGATGGAGTATTTATAGTGTAATTTACTTCAAAGGCTGGCAAATTTTCTTTACAAAAAGTTAATAGGAAAAAAATGGATAAATTGGGAAAATCTACAATTTCAGAGTTCTATAAATCAAGATAAGCATAAAATAAACTGAAAACTGTTTTTTTCTTAGAAAACCTACCAAATTCTGTGTATGATTGGTGAGAGTGTGTTATATTGCTGCCTGGGGTAACTCTTATTACAGTTCAGTTGGTTCAATATATACACCAGCATTCTTCTCTGAGAGCAAAGAAATAACCAGTTCAATTTAACATTGTGCTGGAGGATCTAGAGATAGAAAAAAGAAATAAAATCTTCTACCTTAAAAAGGAAATCTAAGTTTTACTCATTTAAATATGTGTAGTATATTAGACAGAAATAATATATGAATAAAATCATTATATAAAGCAAATTGTATTGAGTAAATGTCACAAGACATACAATTAGATAAAATCCATGTGCCTCTATGAAACAAGAAATTATGAAAAGGGTTGGAAACCTTTTTAGAAAATATATGTACATATTTGCAGTTGGATATAATTTTCAATACCATAAAAATAAACAAAATATAATGTGACTTATTGATTTATTTTATCATATCAAATGTGAGAATGTATTTTGATGTCATGAGCCACTTTTTGGGGTGACTACTGCTGGACTCCTGGCCACGGGGGTTCATATGTCCCAGCCTAGGAACATGAAGATGAGAATTGTTAGGTGTAAAGAATGGAGATAAGAGAGAATCACGGAGACAAGGAATAGTAACAAAAGGGCACTCAGTGAACACTGAATGCTGATTTTGTTCTCATTTATTTTGCATATGCTTTTATACCCCATTACAAAAATGGGGGAGAAGACAAAAGACTACTTTAACATGATACAAAGAACAACCAGAACAGTTACTTGCTCTAATACTTGAGACATCAAGCCATTAATTCCTGAGCAAATCATTTGATATTGGGGCAGTGAACACACTCTAGACCAAGTGTCCTGCAGGCAGCAACTCCCGGAGTCAAACCTCCTATTTCAAAAGAAGGAGTAGAATATGTTTGAATTCTTTGACCTTTGGTCAGGGTGGAGCAGTTCTATACCTATGGGCCATCTTAATGTTAAAAACACCAAGTAACCACCCTATAGGTAAGGACATCTTGTTTTGTAGCCGCACCTGCTATCAACAACATTGAAAGAGCAAATATAAGCTCAAACTCTCTGATCTTTAGACAAGGTGGCATAAGCTCACAGTTTTGGATTCCCACATTTTGAGAAAATAATACGTAGACATGATAATAGGTGAGAAGGAAAAAAGTTTGATGTTAAATGCTAGCAAAATATGAATATATAAAATATATAATAACTAATTGTTTCAAATCAACAAATACTTAGACCATTCAGAAAACAGCCAGACCCAAAATATATAAAAACATTTAAAGAGAAAAGAAAACCCATAGTTAATAAAACTGATCTAGAAGGCTCATCTCTGAAGACTAGTCCTTATAGTTTAAAAAAGTAGTTGAACGGAAAGAAATCAAGAGTCTACCCATCTGTAAACCAAAAAATCACAATAAAGACAGTCATGACAAGATATCCCCAATAGTGTCTCTGAAGTACCTACCCAACTATCTCATTGGATAGAAGGCCTCCTCAAGAAGAAAGAAAGCATGGCTGGTATTGGAATCCTGGTCAACTACATGTGTCTTAAGAGGTCATATATTCTAGAGGTGAACTTACTAGTTTAATCTTTCTATGCTAAAAAAATTGTAAGTATATTCTAAATGCTTATTCTTATAATGCCTGATAAGCATGGCTCTCAACCCCTCATCAAAGAAACTTCTTTTTTTATTTCCAACAGGTAGAGATAATTATATAGATCCACAATGTTCATAATGCAGAGAACAAATGATTGTCGGGTCCCCTCACCCAATTGCTACATCTAGAGTGCAACCCCTACATTTCAGGCTCTGGGAAAACCAAGGAAGAGGAAGTGGAATGATTGTAAGACCCAGACAATGAGATTACCAGCTTCTAGATAGTGTCTTGTATATATGCTTGAGAAGCTGTACTCATGAAATCTCAAAAACGTGGTTACCTAAATAAGACCTGAATAATGGTAACACCAGTGGAGATGGCAATGTGGTTGATGGAGTGTCATAAGATTCTACCCCTATGTGAAGAACTACTAGCAATCAATGGCTACTAAGAAAGAGAAACAATTTTTCCCAAAGATCAGCTCCCTAGTAGATTATCTAATCCTAAAAGGTCATCCCTAAACACATGTATTAGAAATACTAAATGGACTTGGTGGTGCAGGCTGTCCAGATTTTAGGAGTTCTAAACTAAAGTTAAATCACCATGAAGGCATTCATATAATGACTGCAGTATATCTATGGCCTTAAGGGTTACAGGTAGCACCATCATTACTGTCTAGTAAGGAATGGATTTTAGATTACATAGAGAAAAATAGTTTAAAATCTTTTACACTGTCTTCTATTAAACCAATACTTCACATTTTTAAAAAGTTTCCATGCTTTTGAACATTCATTTACATCTATTGTAATCACTATTCAATGATTAGATAACCAGGAGCGTGTGAAATTTAAAGAACTTTTCCAATGCATATAATGTACAAGTTCAAAAATTCAAGTGAAAATAGAATTGAACCAATTCCAAATCCCAAATCCTTAATCATTATGTTATGAGTTATGAAAATGTATTATAAAACTATTACAATTAAAACATATGTCTATTAGGACAGAGACTGTTGCACATACCTATGAAGCTAGAAGATATGAATGCTTGTCAGAATATGCTAAAGTTGAGAATGTAATAAATGTGACCTTTCAAATCAGCTGAATGGCACGGGGACAGATGGCTACCCATCTGGGAAACATTTCATTTCAAAAAATTAAATTTCACTTATAATAAACTTATTTTAAAAGCCCATGGAATGGATTAAGATACATATGACAATATACTACTTTTCTTTAAAGAAAACTTTAGGATTAAAACCAAAAAACATAAATTAAAATATGATTTAAATGTAGGAAAATTTCAGTAATAAAGAATACATGAACATAGCTTCAAAAAGAAAATGGAGAGACTAAATATTTTGAATATGTCTAATGTATATTGAGATAAATTATAAATCTTACAGTAGAGTGAGTTATACAAATAGGTGCACAAAACTAGTAGCTAATGAATGTAAACGGAAAATTTATCTTTATTAGTAATAAGGAAAATGAACTTTCAAACTAAGACATGACCTTTTTAAAAGATTAATTTTTAAGAATTGAATAAGTACTGTATTTACATTATTTCCATCCTCTACCTCCTGTCTCCTTCAACTTTTCCTGTCCTCTCCCTCCCCCTCATGACCTCTTCTTTTTGAATTATGTATGTTTTATATATATATATGTGTGTGTGTGTGTATAAATAAACACAGTAGAGTCCATTTATTGTTGGTTATATGTACATGTGTTTAGGACTAACCACTTGAAACACATAAGTTTTGATCAGTGGAATTGGTAAAATTTGCATAATTCGATAACCTAAAATGTTAGCAAAATTAGAAGAAATACAATATCTCACACACTACAAAGTTTTTTCTATATCACATCTTTAGAATCTCCCAAATTTATCATTTTTCTTCTACTCCATTGCAACCACTTGAGGCTTAACTAACTACAAGTATATTTAGTAGGATCTGAGTCATGTAGTACTTTACAGATAAATACTAGGGTTTCTTTTCTCTTCATCCAATAATTTATTTTCAACGCAGGTTCCAAAGCCTTTAAAAATCCATCATTATTACATTCATTTGCTTAAAATGTTTGAATGACTTCCAGATATGTTTTATGAAAATCAACCTTTTTATTTTGGCCCTGTGAGATATCTACTCATCTACAATTCAAATCTCATTTTATGATACAGTAATTCATATATACTATGATTAAATATGCTAAACCTCTCTCTCTCTCCCTCTCAGCATCTTTGCATTTTCTTTCTGCTTTCCCAGACTAACATCATTTCTAAAACGAGTCCTTATTTCAACATTTTATACAATGTTAATGGCCAACACTGATATTTATAGCATATTATCTAATTTGTTGCTATAAGTTGCATTGTTACTTTTTTCTATTGTTTTATTATCATTGACATTTCTCATAACAAAGTATTTTGTTGTTATTGTTCAATAGTGGGGCTTAATCCCAAGGTTTCATCTGGGTTTAGTGTCTTAATTTTGAACTATATACTTAACCATAACATTTAATTTTAATCTTAAACAAAATATTTACATTACCCTTGAAACTTCAAAAAAGTTCACTCTTTTAAATAAAAAAAACTTTTAATAGGAACATATGCTGATACATCTCATTTCTAAAGAAATTTAACAGAGAAAAAATATGTTCTATGACTTAGCAATGAACTTTTCAGTGTCTTATTTTCTCTGAGTTGTCAAAGATAAAAATATAAGATATAAAAATATATGAATGGGAGCTGAAGAGTTGGCTTAGAGGTTAAGAGCACTGACTGCTCTTCCAGAGGTCCTGAGTACAATTCCCAGCAACCACATGGTGGCTCACAACCATCTGTAATGAGATCTGGTGCCCCCTTCTGACATGCAGGTATACATGCAGACAGAACACTATATCTATATATCTATATCTATCTATCTATCTATCTATCTATCTATCTATCTATCTATCTAT
>PVIU01034332.1:0-11446 GCA_004026605.1 Ondatra zibethicus | reverse complement strand
AGGAAAGGGCTATCTTGAGGGAGGAGGCTCATTAGGTCTTTCTACAAAAGCCTGTATGCCACAAAATTGGAAAATGTAAAAGAAATGGACAGTTTTTTTTTACATAAATAACATATGCCAAAAATAATCAAGACCAGGTGAACAATTTAATAGACGTATAAGTTGCGAGGAAATAGAAGCTGTCATCAAAACCTCAAAACCGAAAGAGCTCAGGAACAGATGGTTTTAATACAGAATTCTACTGGAACTACCAAGAAGAGCTAATACCTATATTCCTTAATGTCTTTCACATAATAGAAAGAGAAGAGTCAATGCCAAACTCTTTTTATGATGCTATAGATACCCTGATAGTTTTCTTCTATAATTTTGTTGCATATATTTTCTGGACCTTTGAGATGTGCTTCTTCTCCTTCTTCTACACCTATTATTCTTAGGTTTGGTCTTTTTATGGTGTCCCAGATTTCCTGGATGTTTTGTGATGAGAATTTGTTGGATTTGTTGTTTTCTTTGATCAATGAGTTTATTTTCTCTGTAGTATCTTCAGCATCTGAGATTCTTTCTCCTATCTCTTGTATTCTGTTGGTTATACTTGTCTCTGCCGTTCCTGGTCGTTTACCCAGATTTTCCATCTCCAGCCTTACCTCCATTTGTGTTTTCTTCATTGCGTCCATTTCAGATTTTATGTCTTGAACTGTTTCCATTACCTGTTTGATTGCTTTTTCTTGGTGTTCTAGGGTATCTTTGAGGAATTTATTCATTTCTTCTAACTCTTTGTTAGTTTTCTCATCCCTTTCTTCAAAGGAGTTTTTCACCTCTTCTTTAAAGGTCTCTATCACTTTCATAAAGTTACGTTTAAAGTCGATTTCTTCTACTTCTTCTGGGTTAGGTTGCTCAGGTTTTCCTGTTGAGTACTCAATGGTTTCTGGTGTTATCATATTGCTTTTCAGATTGTTGGAAGAATTCTTGGATTGATGCCTACCCATCTCTTCCTCTGATTTCAGGCCGGGGAGTCTCAGCTGGTTGGGACCTCCCAAGATGGCTTGTACACACTCACCCCTCTGGATAACTGATCTCAGTGCAGGAAGAGGAAGTCCCTTCTGGACTTCCAATCCTTCTGTACCTCCAATCTTGGCAGAGGGAGTGAGATTCTTTGGGTTCCAATGTCCCACAGAGGAAAGGGCAATCTTGCAGGGGTGCGGTGCAGGGTCCTGTTGATCAAAGAAGCCTGCAGGGACCTTACCACCAGGCTTGCACAACCTTACCAGTGTTAGCCACCTCCAATCTCAGCACAGGAAGAGAGAGTGCTGGGGTACCAAAGTCCCACAGAGGAAAGGGCGATCTTGCGGAGGGGGCGGTGCAGTGTCCTGTGAAACAAAGAGGCCGGGCGCGTGGGGACCTTACCGCCACGTTGGCACAGCCCTACCAGTGTGCGTCTCCGATCTCAGCACAGGAAGAGAGAGTGCTGGGGTACCAAAGCCCCACCGAGGAAAGGGCAATCTTGTGGGGGGTGGGGGATAGGGGGTGCAGTGAATCAAAGGGGCCCGGCCCGGAGGGATCTTACCGTCAGGCGGGCACAGCCCTACCAGTGTGTGCCTCCGATCTCTGTGTGATCATTTTCATTGAATTTTAGGAAGTCTTTAATTTCTTTTGTTTTTTCCTTGACCCATTGATGATTCAGATGAGTACTGTCTAATTTCCATGTGTTTGTGGACTTTCTGACATTAGTGTTGCTGTTGAATTCTAATTTTAAGCCATGGAGATCTGATGAGATATGTGGGGTTATTCCATTTTTTTTTATCTGTTGAGGTTTGCTTTGTTCCCTAGTATGGGGTCAGTTTTTTAGAAGGTTCTTTGTGGTGCTGAGAAGAATGTATATTCTCTTTTGTTTGGATGGAATATTCTATAGATGTCTGCTACGTCCATCTGAGTCATGACATCTGTTAGTTCCCTTATTTCCCTGTTAAGTTTCTATTTGACATACCTTTCCAGTGGTGAGAGGAGGTTGTTGAAATCTCCTTCTATTAGTGTGTGGGGTTTAATATGTGATTTAAACTTTAATAGTGTTTCTTTTATTTATGAGGATGCCCTTGTATTTGGGGCATAGATGTTCAGTATTGAGATTTCTTCTTGATAGGTTTTTCCTGTGTCTAATATGAAATGTTCTTGTCTCTTTTTATTGATTTTAGTTTGAAATCATTCATTAATACTTTTGGTATAAAATCAACAGCAGGCTTTACCTTAAGGGACAGAAGGGAATCATAGAATTCCTGCCTCCCCCCTTTCCCTAGCCATCACTGTGGTCTTCCAGGAAGCCCTTATCTTGTCCCTGGTTAGAGCACAGAGCTCCAAGTATTATTATTGGGAAGGCCTGGGATGAGCTACTGTTTACCCCACTGATCCTTATGGCATTGGGGAAGGCTGTCTGTGAAAGATGAAGACCATGATATCTGCAGCATAACCCCCACAACTAAGTCTCAAGGACTTTGAGGAAGAGGGGACAGTATTATTGTATGTGTCAGAAGACCAGGAAACCTGCTGTGAGATGGTGTCTCCTAGAAAAGACAGGAAGTCACACCTGTGAAATGACAACAATGTGGTTACCTAAACAAGATCTAAAAAGTGACATCAACAATAGACACACTAATATGGATGGGGAAAATCTCACAAGACCTCATCCCTGGATGAATAGCTATAGCCATTTAGTAACTGCTGGCAAAAAGAGAATTAGTCTTCCCTAGGGATGAATCCCTTATTAACTTACCACTCCAGAACCAAGTGGTAAGCCCTTAAACATACAAACAAACCACATTAATGGAATCAGATGGTTTATTTATTTATTTAGGCTTATATATGTGTAACAATAATAATTAAAAAGAGGCCATGGTACTGAAAGGGAGTGGGAATTGGAGGAACAGGAGAGAGGAGAGGGAGTAGGATGTTGTAATTTTATTTTAATTACAAATAAAAATAAAAAGATGAAGACTTTAAGCTTTAGTGCTACATGATCTCTCAGATCCTGTTTGTGTTAGGGATTTATTATGTAACTGGGTTGAATCAGTAATCATTGGGGTATGGTTTTTTCACTAGTGATAGAGCTGCCTTCATAGGGTTAAGGAGTTGATGATATGGCTAATGTGATCAAAGATCTTAGAACCAAAAACATTAGCTATCATTGTCTGATGCCAGCTTCGTTGCACCTGTGATTATGAGGCCCTCCACACTCTACTCCAGTTGAGAAAACAATGTAATTTTAGACCTCAAGGCCACAATCTTGGGTGTCTTCTTTAACGTCCTTCTTCTTAGTGTTTCATTCTATCCTCATGAGCTGTTGGATCCTGCTTGGGCAGGAGGACTTGGGAGATCCTAAGTGATAGATAGAACCAGAGTAATGAAGAAGAAATAGGTGTCAGAAACTTCTTGGATCAGAGTTTTGGAGAGGCAAGCAATATTGAAAAGATATTATGATTGGGATCAGCATGCATTTGAACTTCTCAGTCAATTATTTTTATTGTTTTTATTGAGCAATACATCTTTCTCTGAAACCCTTCCTTCCTCCCCAGCCCTTTCTTTTTTATTTTCATATTCTTTTATTTTATTCATTCAAAAATTTACACTTCCTCCCCTTCTGCCAGTCCCCTCCCACTCCCCCTACACCTCCTCCGTCCCCCTGCTTCCTTAAGAGAGGGCATGGTACCCTGCCCTGTGGGAAGTCCAAGGCCCTCCCTACTCTATCCCTGCCTAGGAAGGTGTGCATACAAATAGACTAGGTTCCCAAAAAGATAATACATGCAGAAGTGATAGGTCCTAGTGTCATTATTGATGGCTTCTCAGTCTGCCCCCATTGGTAGCCACATTCAGAGAGTCCAGTTTGATCATATGCTCATTCAGTCCCAGTCCAGCTGGATTTGGAGAGCTTCCACTAGATCAGGCACACTGTCTCAGTGGGTGGACCCGCCCCTCATGGTCCTAACTTCCTTGCTCATCTCCTCCCACCTTCTGCTCTTAGAATGGACCTTGGGCGCTCAGTCCATTGCTCTGATATGGATGTGGGTCTCTGTCTCTATCTTCATCAATCAGACAAAATTTCTATAGTGATCATCAAGATATTCATCAATGAGACTATGGGACAAGGCTAGTTCAGGCACCCTCTCCTCTGCTTCCCAAGTACCTAGCTGGGGACATCCCCATGGAAACGCGGGATCCCCTTTAGAGCCAAGTATCTTGCCAGTCCTAAAATGACTCCCTTAATGTAGATATCTTATTCCCTTCTCCAATATCCACCTTTCCTCCATCTCCACCCTCCCACTCCCCCAAGCTCTCCCCAGACCATCCCTTCTCCCTTTTCCTTCCCCCTTTCTCCTTCCCCCACCCCATGAACCCCCACCACACCCCCAGCACTGTGCTTCCAACTTTTGCCCAGCTATCTTGTTTGCTTCCAGTTTCCAGGAGGATCTATATATGTTTTTCTTTGGTTTCAGCTTCCTATTTGACATCTCTAGGCTTGTGGGCTATAAGCTTAGTGTCCTTTGTTTATGGCTAGAGTCCACTAATGAGTGAGTACATACCATAAATGTCATATATGTCAGGAAAGTGTTTTCTATTTCCATCCATTTGCGTGCAAAATTCAAGAAGTCATTGTTTTTTACCGCTGAGTAGTATTCTAATGTGTATATATTCCACACTTTCATGATCCATTCTTATATTGAGGGACACCTAGGTTGTTTCCAGGTTCTGGCTATTACAAATAATGCTGCTATGAACATAGTTGCACAAATGCCTTTGTAGTATGATTGGGCTTCTCTTGGGCACATTCCCAAGATTAGTATTGCTGGATCCTGAGGTAGGTTGACTCCCAATTTACTGAGAAACCGCCACACTGATTTCCAAAGAGGTTGCACAAGTTTGCATTCCCACCAGCAATGGATGAGAGTTCCCCTTACTCCACATCCTCTCCAGCATAGGCAATCATTGGTGTTTTTGATTTTAGCCATTCTGACAGGTGTAAGATGGTATCTCAAAGTTGTTTTGATTTGCATTTCCCTAATGGCTAAGGCAGTTGAACATGACCTTAAGTATCTTTTGGCCATTTGAACTTCTTCTGTTGAGATTTCTCAGTTCAGATCATTACCCCATTTTTTAATTGGGTAATTTAGAATTTTAATGTCTAGTTTCATGAGTTCTTTGTTTATTTTGGACATCAGACCTTTGTTTGATGTGAGGATAGTGAAGATCTTCTCCCATTCAGTAGGTTGCCTTTTTGTCTTAATGACAGTGTCCTTTGCTTTACAGAAGCTTCTCAGTTTCTGGAGGTCCCATTTGTTCATTGTTGCTCTTATTGTCTGTGCCACTGGGGTTTTACATAGGAAGTGGTCTCTTGTGCCCATGTATTGCAGGCTACTTCCCACTTTCTCTTCTATCAGGTTCAGTGTGGTCAGATTTATATTGAGGTCTTTAATCCATTTGGACTTGAGTTTTGTGTTGGTGATAAATACAGGTCTAATTTATTTCTCCAACAGGTTGACATCCAGTTATGCCAGCACCATTTGATAAAAATGCTTTCAATCTTCCATAGTATAATTTTAGCCTCTATGTCAAATATGAGGTGTTCATAGGTTTGCCGATTATTATTCACGTCTTTGATTTGATTCCATTGGTCATCATCTCTGTTTTTATGCCAATACCAAGCTGTTTTCATTCGTACCTCTGAAATACAGTTTGAAGTCAGGGATGGCAATGCCTCCTGCAGTTCCTTTATTGTATAGGATTGTTTTGGCTATCCTGGGCTTTTTGTTTTTCCATATAAACTTAGTTATTGTTCTCTCAAGGTCTATGAAGAATTTTGTTGAGATTTTGATGGGGATTGCATTAAAACTATACATTGCCTTTGGTAGAACTGCCATTTTTACTATATTGATCCTACCAATCCAAGAGCATGCGAGTTCCTTCCATTTTCTGCTATCCTCTTCAATTCTTTCTTCAAGGTCCTAAAATTCTTGTCAAATAGACCTTTCACTTCCTTGGTTAGTGTTACTCCAAGATACTTTATGTTATTTGTAGCTATTGTGAAAGGTGATGTTTCTCTGATTTCCCTCTTTGTTTCTTTATCCTTTGTGTATAGGAGGGCTACTGATTTTTTTAAGTTGATCTTGTATACTACTTCACTGAAGGTATTTATCATCTGTAGAATTTCTTTGGTAGAGTTTTTGGAGTCATTTATGTACACTATCATATCATCTGCAAATAACGAAAGTTTGACTTCTTCCTTTCCAATTTGAATCCCCATGATCTCCTTATTTTGTCTTATAGCTATTGCTAGAACTTCATGCACTATATTAAAGAGATATGGAGAGAGTGGACAGCCTTGTCTTGTTCCTGATTTTAGTGGAATCGCTTTGAGTCTCTCTCCATTTAATTTGATGTTAGCTGTCAGCTTGCTGTATATTGCTGTTATTATATTTAGATATGATCTTTGTATCCCTAATCTCTCCAACACCTCTATTATAAAGGTGTGTTGAATTTTGTCAAATGCTTTTTCAGCATCTAATGAAATGATCATATGGTTTTTTTCTTTCAGTTTATTTATATGATGGATTACATTGACAGATTTTTGTATGTTGTCCCAGCCCTGCATCTCTGGGATGAAGCCTACTTGATCATAAAAGGATGTTTTTTTTGATATGGTCTTGGATTAGATTTGCCAGTATTTTATTCAGAAATTTTGTATCAATGTTCATGAGTGAGATTGGGCTGTAATTCTCTTTCTTTGTTGAGTCTTTGTGTGGTTTTGGTATCAGGGTAACTGTAGCTTCATAAAAAGAGTTTGGCAATGACCCTTCTGTTTCTATTATATGAAACACATTAAGGAGTATAGGTATTAGCACTTCTTGGAAGTTTTGGTAGAATTCTGCATTAAAACCATCTGGTTCTGGACTCTTTTTGGTTGGGAGGTTTTTGATAACAGCTTATATTTCCTCGCAACTTATAGGTCTATTTCAATTGTTCACCTGGTGTTGATTTAATTTTGATACGATATATGGTATTTATCTTAAAAACTGTCCATTTCTTTTACATTTTCCAATTTTGTGGCATACAGGCTAATGTTTCTCTGAATTTCCTCAGTGTCTGTTGTTATGTCCCACTTTTCATTTCTGATCTTGTTAATTTGAGTGTTCTCTCTCTGCCTTTTAATTAGTTTGGAAATGGATTTGGCAATCTTGTTGATTTTCTCAAGGAACCAGCTCTTTGTTTCATTGATTCTTTGGATTGTTTTCTGTGCATCTATGTTGTTGATTTCAGCCCGCAGTTTGATTATTTCCATTCTTCTACTTCTCCTGGGTGAGTCTGCTTCTTTTTTGTCTAGAGCTTTCAGGTTTGCTGTTAAGTCATAATGTGTGCTTTCTCTGTTTTCTTTATGCGGGCACTAAGTGCTATGAACTTTCCTCTTAGCACTGCTTTCATTGTGTCCCATAGGTTTGGGTATGTTGTTTATTTTTGTTGAATTCAAGGAAGACTTTAATTTCTTTCTTTATTTCTTCCTTGACCCAGGAGTGGTTCATTAGTTGACTGTTCAGTTTCCATGAGTTTGTAGGCTTTCTGGGGGTGGAATTGTTGTTAAATTCTAACTTTACTCCATGGTGATCTGATAAGACACAGGTGGTTACTCCAACATTTTTCTATCTGTGTATTTTGCTTTGTTACCGAGTATTTGATCGATTTTGAGAATGTTCCATGAGATGCTGAGAAGAAGGTATATTCTTTCATGTTTGAGTGGAATGTTCTATAGATGTCTATTAAGTCCATTTGATTCATTCCATCTGTTAGTTCTCGCATTTCTTTGTTAAGTTTCTGTGTGGTTGACCTGTCCATTGGTGAGAGAGGAGTGTTGAAATCTGCGACTATTAGTGTGTGCAGTTTGATGTGTGCTTTGAGTTCAAGTAATGTTTCTTTTATATATGTGGGTGCCTTTTATTAGAGACATAGATATTCAGGATTGAGACTTCATCTTGATTAATTTTTCCTGTTATGAGTATGAAGTGTCCATCTCCATCTCTTCTGATTGATTTTAGTTTGAAGTCGATTTTGTTAGATATTAGTATAGCCACTCCAGCTTGTTTGGTAGGGCTGTTTGATTGAAAAACCTTTTCCCAACCCTTTACTCTGAGATAATGTCTGTTATTGTGGTTGAGGTGAGTTTCTTGTAAACAGCAGATTGTTGGATCCTATTTTTGTATCCATTCTCTTAACCTGTGCCATTTTATAGATGAGTTGAGTCAATTTTATATAAAGCAATATTAATGACAAGTGGTTTTTAACACTGGTTATTTTCTTTTTGGTGCTAGGGTTTGTGTTTCTCCCTTCTTTGAGTTGTGCTGGTGGAGGGTTGTTAGATGTCTGTGTTATTATGGGTGTTGTTTGCTTCCTTTAGTTGTGGTTTACCTTCTAGTACTTTCTGTAAGGCTGTGTATTATGGCTATGTTTTGCTTAAATTTGTTTTTATCCTGGAATATCTTGTTTTCTCCATCGATGGTGAAAGAAAGCTTTGCTGGGTATAGTAGTCTGGGCTTGCATTCATGGTCTCTTAGTGTCTGCAGTACATCTATCCAAGACCTTCTGGCTTTCATGGTTTCCATAGAGAAGTCAGGTGTAATTCTGATAGGTTTACCTTTATATGTTACCTGACCTTTTTCCTTTGCAGCTCTTAGTATTCTTTCTTTATTCTGTATGTTTTGTGTTTTGATTATTATATGGCAAGGGGATTATTTTTTGATCCAGCCTATTTGGTGTTCTGTATGCTTCTTGAACCTTCACAGGAATATCCTTCTTTAGGTTGGGAAAGTTTTCTTCTATAATTTTGTTGAATATATTTTCTGGGCCTTTGAGCTGTACTTCTTCTCCTTCTTCTACCTCTATTATTCTTAGGTTTGGTCTTTTTATGGTGTTCCAGTTTTCCTGGATTTTTTTGTTAAGTATTTGTTGGATTTGTTGTTTTCTTTGATCAATGAGTTTATTTTCTCTATCGTATCTTCAGCATCTGAGATTCTTTCTTCTATATTTTATATTCAGTTGGTTATACTTGTCTCTGTAGTTCCTCTTTGTTTATCCAGATTTTCCATATCCTGCCATCTCTTGGTTTGTGTTTTCTTCATTGCTTCCATTTTGTTTTCAAGTTTTGAACTGTTTCCATTACCTGTTTGATTGCTTTTTCTTAGTTTTCTAGGGTATCTTTGAAGAATTTATTCATGTCTTCTAACTTTTTATTAGTCTTCTTGTCCCTTTCTTTAAAGGAGTTTTTCACCTCTTCTTTAATGGTCTCTATCACTTTAATAATGTTACGTTTAAAGTCGATTTCTTCTTCTGCTGGATTAGGTTGCTCAGGTTTTCCTGTTGCATACCCGTTGGATTCTGGTGTTATCATGTTGCTTTTCAGGTTGTTGGAGGAATTCTTGGATTGGCGCCTGCCCATCTCTTCCTCTGAATGTGTTCTGGAGAGTCTCAGTGGCTTGGTCCCTCCGGATGGATCAACTGGTACTTGGTATGAGCCACTTGCCATCCGGATGTATCTGCTGGCACTGGATCAGGGCCACTTACTGGCCCAGGACCACGCAGTCAAAAGGGTAGGCTTGGTAAAAGGAGCCTGCTCTGCTCTGTTCCATGGAACAAGGGGACCCATGTAGCCCTGCACTCACCTTTCCCCTATAGCCTCATCCCGGAAGCAAGCTGGGTTCAGGGAAGCTAGGATCCCACAGATGCAAATGGGTGCCCAGGGGCTAGCTGGGGTGGGATAAGCAGAAAGGCCAGTAGAGGTCGGGAGGCCCCCTAAGTGACCAGAAAGCCTTGTGGATTGGAGGGTGCCTGTAGACTCCTCCTGGGGCTCCTGGGTGGCCAGGCTGGGACCCACTTACTTGTCTGGATGTATCTGCCGGCACTAGACCAGGGCCGCTTGCTGGCCCAGTACCTCACAGTCAAAAGCCTTCCCAGTCCTTTCTACCATTTCCTGTTACCCCAATGATCCTAATTTACTCAGGAGACCTTGTATTTTTCTCCTTCTTATTTATAGTCTTATGGTCCTCTTTGTTGTCTGGGTTCCCTGAAGTTGTGTATTGTAGGCTTCTTTTTCTTTGCTTTATGCCTAAAATCCACTTATGAGTGAGTACATATTATATTTGTCTTTCTGGGTCTGCATCACTTCACTCAATATGGCTTTTTTCTAGATCCATCCATTTGCCTGCAAATTTCAAGATGTTATGTTTTTTGGGATTATTGTAAATGGTGATATTTCTCTGATTTCTTTCTCAGCACTTTAACATTTATATATAGGATGGTTACTTATTTTTTTGAGTTGATCTTGTGTCTTCTTACACTACTAAAACTGTTTATCAGCTGTAGGAAATCCCTTGTCAGATTTTGGGGTAACTTATGTATACTATCATATCATCTGCAAATAAGAAAAGTTTGACTTATGCTTTTCCAATGTTTATCCCTTTGATTTCCTTTTATTGTTTTATTGCTCTAGGCAGAACTTTGAGTACTATGTCATATAAGTTTGGAGAGAGTGGACAGCCTTGTGTTGTTCCTGATTTTAGTGGAATCGCTTTCATTTTCCTTCCATTTAGTTTGATGTTGACTGCCAGCTTGCTCTACATTGCTTTTATTAGGTTTAGATACACGTTCCTTGTATCCCTTATCTCTCCAACACCTTTATCATGAAGGGGTGTTGGATTTTGTTGAATACTTTTTCAGCATCTATAAGTTGATCATATGTTTTTTCATTCAGTTTATTTATATGGTGGACTTTGATAGATTTTTGATTGTTGAACCATCCCTGCTTCTCTGAGCTGAAGCCAACTACATCATCGTGAATGATTTTTTTATATATTCTTGAATTTGTTTTGCCAGTGTTTTATTGAATATTTTTGCATCTATGTTCATGACAGAAATTGGCCTGTAATTCTCTTTATTAGTTGCATGCTTGTGTGGTTTGGGTACTAGGGTAACTGTCACCTCATTAAAAGAGTTTGACAATGTTCTTTGTGTTTCTATTGTGTGGAACACAAAGAAAAATTACCTTTTCTTTGAACTTCTGGTAGAATTCTCCTCTGAAACTGTCTGGCTCTGGACATTTTTTGGTTGGGAGACTTTTTATGTCTACTTCTATTTCCTTAGGGGTTAAAGGTCTATTTAAACTGTTTACCTGTTCTTGATTTACTTTTGGTATGTGGTATGTACCTATCCAGAAAATTGCCCATTTCCACCTACTGAGACAGTGTGCCTGAACTAATGGGAGCGCACCAATCCACCTGGACTGGGACTGAATGAGCATATGATCAAACCAGACTCTCTGAATGTGGCGGCGAAAGTTGGCAGATGGAGAACCCATCAACAATGACACCAGGACCTATCTCTTCTGCATGTATTATCTTTTTGAGAACCGAGTCTTTTTGAATGC
>PVIU01034331.1:0-11446 GCA_004026605.1 Ondatra zibethicus | reverse complement strand
TCTGAACAGGTGAGGGTGGTGAGGAACAGGTTGACATAAATGGCCTGCTTGCCACCCGAGTCCAAGGTGATGTCCAGGGCCTGGGCTACTGCCACAGAAGCCTATGGCCTGTGCTGTCACCTGGGTCCATGATGGTATCCAAGAGACACACTGCAACAGGGGCCATGCAGATATGAGTAGCCTGCGCTCTCACCCAGGGCCATGCTGTCCTCTGGTCTAGGGCTGTAGCCGAGGGGCATGTCTGGGTCCATGGTCCAAAGGCAGCCAAGGTCTCAGGTAATGTCCGTGATTCCTGTGACACCTAGGGTCATGTGGATGACCACCTGAGACCATCTCAGTGTCCAAGGGCCATGTCACTGCCAAGGACATACTGATCTGAGTAGTCTGTTTGCTACCTGGGGCCATGGAGATGTCCAGGGCTGAGCTGCTGGTCAGGGACATGTCTGGATCCATGGTCCAGCAGTAGCTAGATTCCGTGATGATGTCCATGACCTGTGTTAGCACAAGGGGTATTAGGAACCATGAATATGGAAATCTGAGGGCTGAGCTGAGCTAGCCCTGCCCTTCACTATGTCTGGGATAGCTGGCTTTGCCCCTCGCTGAATACAGGAGAGCTGACCCCACGCCTTCAGGGATAATTGACGCCCACACAGAGGAAATAAGACCCCAAACCTTACCACAGGTGTGTAGCTCACCAGGGCAGCACACTAGAGCTGACCCTGTTATCCGGGATGCAGGTCAGTCGTCCCTGAGGGCATGAGCAGCAGAGCTGACCCTGCCCCTTGTCTGTCATGTGGTGGCACGGGTAAGGAAAAGATGCCCTTCCCCCCTCTGCCCCTTGTACCCGCATCAGACAAAAGAGCTAGCCCTGGGGTCACTAGAATAAGAGAACTAGCCATGTCCCTCACAGGCTGCAGCACAGAGGACAGCAGGCCCTGAACCTTGCCTGGACAGCACACTAGAGATGACCCTGTTGTCAGGGGTACAGGTGAGCCAGCCCTGAAGGCATGAAAGCAGGAGAGCTGCCCCTGCCCCCACCCTCTCATATGCCCCCTACAGAAATCAGGAAAGAGGGTCCTGCACTTTATCTGGTAAAACAATAGAGCTAGCCCTGGTGGTGTGAGTTAAGGCAACCTGGATCTGAGTACCTGAGAGCAAAAGTGGTCCCACTCCTTGCTGCAGGGCTGCATTGGCTGAGCTGGCTGGGACAGTGCTGAAACCTGGGTAGTGATGAGGGGCTGACCAACCCAGCTATCGCCTAAGCCCAGAACCAGGGCTATAAGTAAGTCCACCCCAACATCCACCCCATCTATGAACTTTTGGGGCATGTGAAGGGAACGAACCTACAGGTCCAAAACTGCAGGATCTTCACGGCACAGGCCAACAACAGGATATCTAAAAGGAGACCCAGTGAGGGCTGAGCATCTATAGTGTACCAGAAGCAAGAGGCCTCGAGCCAGACCAATGACTGATTGCATGAACACTTGAGAGTAAAGATGAATGGACTAAAGAGTAAACTGGGTGACTCAATGGGCCACACTACAGCTTCCACAACAAGACTCTTCTTTTGTTTATTTGTTTTGTTTCTTGTTTGGTTTGGTTTTTGGATTTTCTTTTAAATTTTGTTTTGTTTTAAGGGGAGGTTACATGGGCAGAGGGCAGATGCGAGGGGATGGGCAGATAATCTGGATTGGGATAAATGATGTGAAATCCACAAAGAATCAATAACAGTTATAAATAAATACATAAGTTCTTATTCAATTTTTTCTCTTCTTGAATTTTACTACTACTAGGCTTCTTACATAGTCCACTTAAAAATCTCCACAGCTCAATCCCTATCAAAATTCCTACACAATTCTTTATAGACATTTAAAGTACAATACTAAACTTCATATTGGAAAACAAAAGATTCAGGATATCTAAAACAATCCTGTACAATAAAAGAACCTCTGGAGGTATCACCACCCCTGATTTCAAGCTGTACTGCAGAACTATAGTAATCAAAACTGCATGCATGGTATTGGAATAAAAACCGACCAGTGGACCAACGGGATTGATTCAAAGACCCAGGCATGAATCCACACAACAATGGACACTTTTTAAATAAAAACAGAAATTCATACTGGAAAAAAGAAAGCATCTTCAACAAATAATGCTGGTCAAACTGGATGTCTCCATGTAGAAGTAAACAAATAGATCCATATCTATCACCTTAAAGCCCACATTTCTCATAACACTACAAAATTGATCGTGTATAATCTAAGACAGTGGGAGCTTTCTCAATCACTCTCCTCATTTATTGCTAAATCCTTACCAGATAGAAGTCATTCCACAGCACTCTCCACTTCCCCAGGTATGTTCCTCAAAACTGTTCCAGCCCACTAAGTATTTGGCTCCTGTGGTGCCTTCATAGTTGTACATATAGTTATATGCTACATAATACCACATTGCTCTTATGTGACATAATGACATTTGACATTTTTCAACAACACACTGCATATATGACAGTGGCCCAAAAGATAATAGAATTGGGTGTGGTGGGACAAGCCTTCAAGCCCAGCAGCATTCAGGGACCTAGAAAGGAAAGATCAGGGATATGTGTCCATCCTAAGCGACATTGACATTTTGTCTGAAAAAAGTAAAGAAAACAAAGGGGACAGAAGAGATTACAGAAGAGGGGAAGAGTCACTGGAGGAAGAGGGAAGGGAGAGGAGGGACAACATAAGAGTAGAAAAACTTCCGCCATTCCCATGACATTATAGTCTTAGTAACACCATAGCATCAGGCATCACTTATATGTCTGTGATACTTTATACTATGGTATCAATAACAAAAAATTAGCACATCCAATCATATACCTAATGCATGATAACAAAAATATGTTGCTGGGATATATATTTACTATACCATACCTTTATCATTATTTTAAAGGATAAGCCTTAGAAAACATTAACTGTTAAACAGTATAATGTGTCATGCTGGTGTAGCCTCAAATACCTCATGCTTACTGCATTTCCTAATTGTATGAAGAAACTACATTGAGTGATCTATGCCATCGACTTCTGTATTCTCTATGATGCTCACATAATGATAAACTCGGCTAACGATGCATTTCTCAGAATGTATTCCCACTGTTAAGTGGTATATTACTCTTACTAGTTACAGCAGCAGACACTTCCTATTGTTAATTTCTGTATTAGAGAGATAAAACATGACAGTGAAAGAGAGAAAAGAGAGAGAGAAATTTATCCTAAGGTGCTATCTAATGATTATGAAGGTTAAAAAGTTTCATGATCTGCTATATGAAAATTGTCAGGAATACCAGTAGAATAGTAAGAAGGTTTAAATAGCTTGAAAGTTATTGCTGTGGATTCTGATTTGGGTTTGAAGGAGTAAGAACCAGTAATATTGAGAGCAAAGGCTCATGTTACCAAGTCATGTGGCCTAGTTGTCAATTCAACCTTTCTCTATACCTTTGTTCTACTCAGACTCTCAATGTTTAGATGATACCCACCAACATGGATTAGGGCACCCAAGCATTCAAATTCCAAGTTCTTTTGGAAACACCCACAGAGATAAACTCCTAACTTTCTGGGAAATCTGAGCATCTTGTGGCCCTATACAGTTGAACATTGCAGAATAAAGATTGACAGCCCAAACAACTACTCAATTACTATCTGAAATGATCTTATATATACATTTATACATATATACATTTAGTACAAAAAATATACCTTTGTGAAACCTATTTGTTCCTTCCGAAAAGTTTCGAGGGGTTTGATCAGCAAGTCACTAGCATTTTGTACCTGAAGAAAAAAAAAAGAAGAAAATAACGTCTAGATTAACACGGTTCAAATACAAACTTGTTATTCTTTACCATTAGGGTTTTTCTTTCAAATTTATCATCCTGCTGGGTGGTGGTGCACGTCTTTAATCTCAGCACTGGGGAGGCAGAGGCAGGAGGATCTCTAATTTGGAGGAGAGTCTGGACTATAGAGTGAGTTTGAGGCCAGTCTGATCTACACAGAGAAACCTTGTCTCAAAAAAAAAAACATACACACACAAACACACACATACATACATATATACACACATACACACACATCCTAAAAAAACACTTTCTGAACAGGGCACTGTTTGTCCAGGCACTAAGATCAACAATTAATAAATGGTACCTCATGAAAATGAAAAGCAGAAGGCAGAAAACACTGTCATTCATAAAAAGTATCAGCCTACAGAATGGGCTGACTACACATTCCATAGAGGACAAATACCCAAAATATAAAAAGAACTAAAAAAAAAAACCTAAATACCAAGGAAATAAATAGCCCAAATAAAAATGGGGTACATGGATGTGGAGTAAGGGGAACACTCGTCCATTGCTGCAGAGAATGCAAACATGTACAGCACCTATGGCAATCAATGTGGCAGTTTCTCAGGAATATGGGAATCAATCGACCTCAAGATCCAGCAATACCACTCTTGGGCATATACCCAAAGGATGCTTCATCCTACCTACCACAGAGACACTTGCCCAACCATGTTCATTGCTGCTTTATTCATAATAGCCAGAAACTGGTAACAACCTAGATGTCCCTCAACAGAAGAATGGATTAGGAAAATGTGGTGTATTTACATGAAGAAGTATTGTTCAGCTGTTAAGAAAATGAAATCATGAAATTCTCAGGCAAATGGATAAAACTAGAAAGGAATCATCCTGACTAAGGCAATCTAGAACCAAAAAGGCAAATATACTTATTCACTTATATGTGGCTATTAGCTGTTACGATGGCTATGTGTAGGTGGGGGAGCTGAAAAGGGAGGGTCAAGTGAAGAAAGGGAAGAAAGAGGGGGATGAGAAGGGGAATTATGGAGAAAGACAGCTAAAATTAAGGTACACTTGAGGGGTAGTATAGAAGCCTAACACAATAGAAAAACCTATATTTATATGAAGGAAAGCTAAATGAAATCACCAAATAATGGGGGAGGCAGAGCTCTAACAGAACATCTCTTGTCACAAAATAAAGGTTTTAGTACCAGGAATGGGATACATCTAATTGAGTTGTTGGCTAACGGGATACCATGAAAATCCCCAAATAACCTAGGCTGTTGCAAAGACTATAGGTTGCTCTACACAAACTAATGGCAAGGCCCGATTGCTGAAGACACCTACACAACTCATTAAACATGGAGAAGTTCAGTTGGTGCCTACCTAGAACCTACATGCTAGTGTATTTGGTAGAGGAAGGTACTTTCCATGCTACAAAGGAGAAACAAACACTGACTCAGCTACAAACCCTTTGATTTACAATCTGTCCTGCCTACAAGAAATGCTAGTCCGATGGTAGAAATATGCTTGGGGGAGTAAGCACTCGGTATCTGATTTGACATAAGGTCCAATTCATAGGATGGAAATCTTACCCAGCTCTGCCTGGGCCACCAAGAACCTGAAACTAAACAGCCCAGAGACCTAGGGCAAAACCAAATACTACTGTTCTACTAAAAGAATGTACCAATAAAATGACTCTTAATGACATTCTGTTATACTCATAGATCAGTGCCTTGCTCAGCCACTATCAGAGAAACCTCCTCCTCTTGAGATCAAATACAGAGACCCACACCCAGACAATATGCAAAGAATGAGAGACCGTAGAACACTCAACCCAAAACACGATGCCTCCATGTAATCTCTCCCTTCAGGGTCAGGGAACGCTGTTGAAGAGGAGGTGAAAAGAGTGTGTAATCCAGAGATGGAGGATACCAAAGAAACAAGGTCCTTTAAGTAAAAAGATTGAGGCACATATGAACTCACAGAGACTGGGGTAGCTTGCACAGTGCCTACACAGCTATAAACCAGAAGGTGTCCTGAACCAGAAAGAAGTGGATACATGTCTCTATCCGTAACCCAGAAGCAATAACCAATGGACAACTACTTGCAAAGGGAAATTTCCTTTTCTCCAAGAGAGTCTCACTGGGGAAGCAAACTACTGGGGAATCAAAACTACTCTTAAGGGCAGACTGCATGGCCAACAGTGAATGACCAACAGAAAACCAACACAGTAGCATCTTTATTAGGTGCTTTATTATTTATAAGGAGGTTCCTTACTTAATAATATCATATCATGACTTTTAAAAATCTTATTTCTTATTTTAATTTTTATTTAATTTATATTTTTTCTCTCTTTTTGCCCTACAAGTCCTTTGCATATATATTATGGCTTCTAGCTTATTTTTATGAGAATTCTGAGTGTACAAATAAGTGGGTCTATTTCTTTTGCCTTCTCGTGGGATCCTTTTCTTCTATTTGTTTGTTTTATCCGATTACAACGTGTGAGTTTTGTTTTCTATTATTATTTTTTATTTTGTACTATCCCTTTGAAGCCTGTTTGTTTTCTAATGAAAGATAAAAAGGGGATGGAACTGGATTGGGAGGGGAGGTAGGGAGGAATTGGAGAAGCAGAGGGAGAGGAAACTACAATCAGGATATATTAGGTGAAAAAAATATTTTCAATAACAGGGAAAATGAAATACTTTCGTGTACTATGAAAATGTATCATCCTGAAGCCTAGTAATTGGAGTAGAGGTATATTTCAGGAATAGTGGACATGCTTATCATCTACAGGGCCATGAGATCAATTTCTGGCATTGAAATAAATGTTAACTTGCTGACTTTTTATTGAATTTTGTTAGTTCCTTTATGAAAAACAAATAAATGCTTTGAGGAAAGGAACATAGAAGGAATTTCTTTACTCAGTATGATTTTTTTCTAGTTCCATCCATTTGTCCACATATTTCATGAGGTCATTTTAACAGTTGAATTATACTCCATTGTGTAAATGTACCACATTTTCTATTTCCATTCTTTGGTTGGGGGACATCGAGGTTCCAATTTCTGGCTATTCTGAATAAGGACACAGTTGGGCAAGTATCCTTGTGGTAGGATGGGACATCCCTTGAGAACAAGTACAAGAGTGGTATAGCTGGGTCTGGAGGTAGATCAATTCCCAATTTTCTGAGGAACTGCCATATTTATTTTCATAGTGGCTGTACAAGTTTGCACTCCCATCAGCAATGGAAGAGTGCCCCCCTTGCTCCACATCCTTGTCAGCATGAGCTGTCACTTGTGGTTTTGATCTTAGCCATTCTGACAGGTGTACGATGGAATATCATAATCATTTTGATTTACATTTTCCTGGTGGCTAAGGATGTTGTACATCTCTTTAAGTATTTATTGGCCATTTGAGATTCCTCTGTTGAGAATTTTCTGTTTAGATCTATACTCCATTTTTAATTGGATTATTTGGTTTGTTGATGTCTAGTTTCTTAAATTCTTTATATATTTTGGAGATTAGCCCTCTGTCAGATGTGGGATTGGTGAGATTTTTTCCCATACTGTAGGCTGTCATTTTGTCTTATTGACAGTATCCTTTGTGTTATCAAAGCTTTTCAGTTTCATGAGGTCCCATTTATTGTTGATCTTAGTGGCTGTGCTATTGGTGTTTTATTTAGGAAGTAGTCTCCTGTGCCAATGCATTCAAGGTTACTTTCCACTTTCTCTTCTATCAGCTTCAATGTATCTGGTTTTTTTTTTTTGAGGTCTTTAATTCACTTGGACTTGAGTTTTGTGCAGGGTGATAGATATGGATCTATTTGGATTCTTCTGCATGTTAACATCCAGTTTGACCAGCACCATTTGTTGAAGATGTTGTCTTTTCTCCAGTGTGCATTTCTGGTTTCTCTGTAAAAGATCAGGTGTCCATACATGTTTGGAATTATGTCTGGGTCTTCAGGTAGATTTCATTCATCAACATGATAGGTTTTATGACAATAGCATGCTGTTTTTATTACTATAGCTCTATAGTACAATTTGAGGTAAGGGATGGTGCTATCCTCAGCAGTTCATTCATTATTCACAATTATTTTAGCTACCTTGAGGATCTTGTATTTCCTTATGAAGCTGAAAATTGTCCCTTCAATTTCTGTGATGAATTGTGTCAGAATTTTGATGGGGATTGTACTGAATTTGTAGATTGTGTTTGGTAGCATGGTAATTTTTACTATATTAATCATATCAATCTAAAAGCATAGGAGATCTTTCCATCTTCTGATATCTTCCTCAATTTCTTTCTCCAATGTCTTCAAGTTTTAATTATCCAAATCTTTCACTTGCTTGGTTACAGTAACCCCAAGATATTTTTGAGCCTATTTGAAGGGTGTTGTCTCCATTTCTTTCTCAGTCTATTGCTTGAATATATGCAGGCTACTGTTTTTTATGAGTTAGTTTTTTATCCTGCTACTTTGCTGAAAGTGTTTACCAGCTGTAGGAGTTTCCTGGTGGGGTTTTTAGGGTCACTTTCATACACAATCATATCATCTGCAAATGAAAATACTTTGACTTCTTCCCTTCCTATTTGTCTACCTGAAGACACAGACATAATTCCAAATCACTTGATCTCCTTCAGTTTTCTTATTGCTTTAGCTAAGAGGTCAATTACTATACTAAATAGGCAGATTGAGTAGACAACCTTGTCTTGTTCCTGGTTTTAAAAGAAATGTCTAGTGTTTCTCTCCATTTAAGTGAATGTTGGCTGGGGGCTTGATGAAAACTGGTTTTATTATATTGAACTATGTCCCATGTATCCTTACTGTCCCAGGATTTTTATCATGAAGGGGTGATGGAAATTGCCAAAGGCCTTTTTGCATCATATTAGATGATCATGTAGATTTTTGTTTTTCAGTCTATTTATATGGTAAATTACATTTATTGATTTACATAAATTGAAGCATCACTGCATCTCTAGAATGAAGGCTACTTGATCATGTTAGATGATTTTTTTATGTGTTCCGATGTTTGGTTTGCAAATACTTTATTGAGAATTTTTGCACTCATAATGTCCATAAGGAAAGTTGGTCTGTAATTTTCTTTCTTTCTTGGATTTTTATGTGGTTTCAGTATTAGGGAAATTGTGGCCTCATAAAACGAATTTGGCAATGTTTCTTCTGTTTCTTTTGTGTAATAATTTGAGTACTATTGGCATTAATTCTTTGAAATTTTGGTAGAATTCTGTGCTGAGTCCATCTTGCCTTGGTCTTTTGGTGGGGGAAGACTTTTGACTGCTTCTATTTCACTGGGGGGTTATAGGTCTGTTTAAATTGTTTATCAGATCTTGGTTTAGCGTTGTATGGTGGTATGTATCTTAGTTACGGTTTCTGTTGCTGCAACAAAACACCATGACCAAAAAACAAGTTGGGGAGAAAAAGGTTTATTCAGCCTACACTTCCACATTGCTATTCACCACTGAAAAAAAGTCAGGACAGGAACTCAAACAGGGCAGGATCCTGGAGGCAGGAGCTGTTGCAGAGGCCATAGAGGAGAGCTGCTTACTGGTTTGCTCCTCAAGGCTTGTTCATCTGGCTTTCGTATAGAGCCCAAGACCCCCAACCTGGTGATAGTACCACCAAGAATGGGCTGGGCCCTCCCCAATCAATCAGTAATTAAGAAAATGCCTTTCAGAGGCTCCCTCCTCTCTAAGGACTTAAAGTCGTGACAAATTGATAAACAAAACCAGTCAGTGCAGTATCTATCAAGAAATTTATTCATTTCTTTTAGATTTTTCCAATTTAATTGGGTACAGATTCTTAAAGTATGTCCTTATGATTATCTGGGTTTCCTCGGTGTCTGTTGTTACGTGCCCCATCTCTTACTTTGTTACGTCAGGTCTCTCCTCTCTGCCTTTTAGTTAATTTGGCTAAGAATGTGTCAATCTTACTGATTTTCTCAAGAACCAACTCTTTGCTTCATTGATTCTTTGTACTATTTTTGATTTTTGTTTCTATTTTATTAATTTCAGTCCTGAGTCTAATTATTTCTTGCCAAATAAGGTATCCATTAAGTTGCTTATATGAGATCTCTACACTTAGTGCTATGAAGTTGCCTCTTAGAACATCCTATATTGAGCCCCACAAGTTTGGGTATGTTGTTTATTCATTTTCATACAGTACTAAAAATTTTAAACTTCTTTATTAATTTCTATCTTGACATATTTTTTATTCACTAATGAGTTTTTCAGTTTCCATGTGTTTGTAAGCTTTCTGTTATTTCTATTGTTTTCTATGTCCAGCTTTAATTAGTACTTGCCAGAGAAAATGTAGGGTGTGATTTCAATTTTCTTGTATCTATTGAGACTTGCTTTTTGTCAAAATATGTGGTCGATTTGGGGAAAAGTTCCATGAGCGTCTTTGGTATTTTCTTCTTTGTTTGGTTGAACTGTTCTGTAAATATCTGCTAGTTTCATTTGGTTTACAACATCAGATAGCTCCAGCGCTTCTCTGTTTAGTTTTTTTCTGGATGACTTCCCTACTGGTGAGAGTAGGGTATTGAAGTTACCTACTAACACTGTTTGAAGGTCAATATGTGATTTAAGCCATAGTGGTGTTTCCTTTATGAACGTGGGTACCCTTGTGTTTGGTGCATATGTTTAAAATTGCAAGATCTTCTTGGTGGACTTTTCCTTTGATGAGTATGTACTGTCCTGTCTCATCTTCAGATTAGTTTTGGTTTGAAGTCTATTTTGTCAGATATTAAAATGGCTACTCCATCTTGCTTCTTTGGTCCATTTTGCTTGAAATACCTTTTTCCATCCTTTTACTCTAAAGTAAAGGCTACCATTGATTTTAAGGTGTGGTTTTTGGATGAAGCAGAAGAATGGATCTAATTTACAAATCCTATCTGTTAGCCTGAGTCTTTTTATTGAGGAATTGAGACCACTGATATTGATAGTAACCCATGAGTACTACTTGATGATTCCTGTTATTTTACTTTTGTGAACTGAGTTTTCTCCCCACTTTTTTTTTTTTGCTGATATCCTCTGTTTATTCAAATGAATTTGGTTTTATATTTTTTCAATTGTAGATCTTTGTAAAACAACTCTAAACTTATTTATAACAGCATAATATAATTGTATACAAGATGACTTGATAGAAATAATGTGATATATTTTTAAAGAATGATTCTCAGGGTATGTGAAATGAACTGACAAGGGAGTGATAAACTTTTAGCCCAAAGTCTAAAGCACTGAGCATGCTCTAGAGAAACATGGTTAGCCATGCTGAACTTCCTGTACTTTTTCTTTTTTTTTTCCATACATTGTTTTGTTTTATTTTTTCCATTCAAGAACATAATTAAAGATAAAAAATTTTTTTTTTCCTTTCTTCCCCTTCTGCCGGTCCCCTCCCACTACCCTCCATCCCTCCTCCCTCCCCCTTCTTCCTTGAAAGAGGGCATGGTGCCCTGCCCTGTTGGAAGTCCAAGGCCCACCCCCATCCCTCCTGGCCTAGGAAGGAGTGCATTCAAAAAGACTCGGTTCTCAAAAAGTTAATACATGCAGAAGAGATAGATCCTGGTGTCATTGTTTGTGGGTTCTCCATCTGCCAACTTTCGCCGCCA
>PVIU01034330.1:0-11731 GCA_004026605.1 Ondatra zibethicus | reverse complement strand
TGGCCTTGTCCCATAGTCACACTGATGAATATCTTGATTATCACCATAGAAATTTCGTTCAATGGATGGAGATAGAGACAGTGACCCACATTCACATCAGAGCAATGGACTGAGCTCCCAAGGTCCAGATGAAGAGCAGAAGGAGAGAGATGAGCAAGGAAATCAGGACGGCGAGGGGTTGGTCCACCCACTGAGACAGTGTGCCTGATCTAATGGGAGCTCACCAAATCAAGCTGGACTGGGACTGAATGAGCATGCGATCAAACTGGACTCTCTAAATGTGGCTGCCAATGGGGATGGACTGAGAAGCCATCGATAATGGAACTGGGACCTGTCTCTTCTGCATGTATTGGCTTTTTGGGACCCTAGTTTACTTGGATGCATACCTGGCTATGCCGAGATGGAGGGGTGAGGGCCTTGGACTTCCCACAGGGCAAGGTACCCTGCCCTCTCTTAAGGATGGAGGGGGCGGGAGGAGGGTTGGTGGGGGAACAGGTGGGGAATGGGAGAAGGGGTAGAAGTGTCAATTTTTGAATGGAAAAATAAAAAAAAGAATGCAGTTTTCAAGCCCAGAAAAAAAAAGAATGAAATAGTCGCAAAAGAGGATTATAAACTATAACCTACACCCAAGAAAATCAGGAATAAAAACCACTCTTCTGAACCAATTATTAAAATAAACCACAAAACCAGAGCGCCCCTATTTTCTCCCTTGAAGGGCCATATTCTCTACTAAACTTCCAAGTCCAAATTGAATTTACATGGGAATTTCTTCTCCCTCCACTTCACTTAACCCCTCACAGATTTTTGATGAATTAAGAAAATTATAAGCTACAGAGAGCTCACCTATCTATGTTTACTCATTACACATTGAGTAATCTCATTTTAAGTTTCAAGCCCTGAGTTTATCATGAAAAGGATCAACCCTGAGGGAAAGAGACCTGAAGACAGCAGAGGTCAACTACCCCCATGAAGCCAGTAACCTAACTGAAAAGTCATGTTATAATCCATAAGGGAGTGTGAAAATGAAATCAGAGTTAACAGTTAACATTAAGTACATAGATTATAATAATTCACTGCAACCAGAAACCCAAATAAGCATACTATTATATCCAAATTATAATAATATAGAAGATGGAGAGAAGAGAGATCAATTAACTGCTCAAATTTTCATGAACAAAGGTAACTAAGAGAAATATAAGGGGAAATCTACATAAACCTTACACCAGAACTCCAAAGCAGTATATATGCTGCCTATACTAGAAACATGAACAGTGATTAGAAAACGTGTAAAACTCAGTTATGCAAGGAAATTCCTAAAACAAAAGACTACAACAATCTACTCAGTAAAATAGATAATTTTTAATTAGGCTTCACTATGCAAATTTTCAGATCAAATTTGGTTTTATCGTTTGTCTTCTCCTCTTATTCTCTCACATCCCCTATCTCCTTGTGCTTTCCTATCCCTAGTTAGCCTTGTGATTTTCTTTAATGTTAAGACAAAAATACTTACATGAATTAAGACAGCTTTTTGAATGCTGGAACTTTACTTTTAGGCAGCCTTGTTCTCAAATTAACACTCTATGCTTTAAACAATCTTCCACTCTAATATAAAACAGAAACCATGGCCTAGAGCAATAGATCAACAACTGAGAGCACTGGCTGCTTTTCCAGAGGACCCAAGTTTGTTCCCAGCAACCACACAGTGGTGGAGTTAACCATTTGTTATGTCCATTATCAGGGTATCCAATATCAGGTCTCCGCCAGCACTGTATGTACATGGTTGACAGACATATTCAGACAAATATGCTTGCACATAAATTTTTTAAAAATCTCTGAAAATTTTAATAAATAAAACAGCAATTCTGAATGCCTTCCATCCATCAATCACTGTCATTGCTAACATTATCAAGGTTTTACTCTCTTTGCAATCACCCAGAAGAATCAGGGTGGGTAATGAACTAACATATCTAAAGTATCAATTAGTACCAAAAGAATACTATCACTGGGAAGAGACATCATGACCACAGCAACTCTTACAACGGAAAAACATTTAATTGGAGTGGCTTACATTTTCAGAGGTTTAGTCCATTCTCATGATGGTATGACATGATGGCACACAGGCAGACATGGTACTGGAACAGGAGTGGAGAGTCCTTACATCTTGACTCACAGGCAACAGGAAGTGAACTGTCTCACTGGATGTGACTTAAGCATAGATGAGACCTCAAAGCCCACCTCCACGGTGACACACTTCCTCCAACAAGAACAAACCTACTCCACAAAAGCCACACCTCCTAATAGTGCCTCTCCCTTTGGGGTCATTTTCTTTCAAACCACCATAGTCCCTTACCAATTAATTTTATGAAATTAATAATTACAACCACTATATGGGTTGTTATAATAGTGTTCCCATCATACTGATATGAAAGTAGAAATAGGAACTAACAACATACATCATCCAATAACAGTCTAAGTTTGAAAGCCAAAGCAGCTCTAAAGACTATTCAAATAGCGATTCAAACACTGTGTTCTGCCACTCTCTGAAAACACATAACTCTCCCTCTCTTGGCTAACAGCCAACTGTCAGCATTCCTCTCTACTCATGATCCCAGAAGCACTGATGAAGGATCTGGGGAGAAAAGAATCTACGCGCTGCATACCTAGAACAAGAGAAAGTATTATGCAGAGAGGCCAAGTCTGAAGAAAATTTTCATCACTGTACTCAAAAACAAAAATGTAAATTCTATCAGATACATAAATTATCTGCCATGTACATTCTTGTACCAGATACTGAGTCAATCATCTCAGGTGGGGATAATTACTTAATTCTGTGCATGAAATGAAATGTTACATGAATGAAATGGAGTTTTTCTTGGGTTTCCTAACTTTTTAATCCTTTAAATTTCCGAAACTTGAAGAAACACATGGTAATCTTAAATACTTGCTTTGCTACAATATAAAAACATTACTTCCTGGAGAAGCTATGAAATGACCTTGATGATCTGCACAGCGTTCATTACAGACTGATAAACATTTGTGAAAATCCTTGCTGTGATGATTGATTGCATTTTTCCTTGCTTCACTTACCTCAAACTAAATTGCCTGTCATTAAAATGATGACTTTCGTCAATGTGGTTTCTTAATCCTTCCTCGGTCCTTTCTAGCAATGACAACCTTAGAATAATGCATTGTAAGTCTTTACAGATCAATAATGCTTAGAATAAAACACTACAATCTACCACCAGGATTTTTATCCCCCTATTTATAATCATCTCTGACAAGCTAACTAGCAGTAAAATTTCTTACTAAGGAGAGAAAAAAAAATAGACATCTAACAAGTTGAGCACAAACTATAAACAGCATATGCCAATCTAAACAAGTTAAGAATTTTGAGTGAAGCTTAATGTTAGCAAAAGGCTTTTATCCTGAAGTAGTTAATGACTGAGATGTCATTTGCAGACTGCTCAAGAAAAAAAATTATTACTCAGAATCTCAGACATGTTGAAATGATTTATGGGATGTTAGTTATGTAAAAAGACATTTCTACAATGTCAGAAACAGAAAGCTTTCATTTACAAGCTACACAAGCCAATATGCATACCCTAGGAATTTTCTTTGCATAGGCAATTAGAAAAGACTTTTTTCTCATTTATAGGTATTTAGATTATACCTATTAGATATATTTATGTAAGAATGTCATTATGCTTGCTTTAAAACACTACAATTTAGTTACTTTCATTTAAATCAACATTACTTAAAATAAATGCCACCAAGTGAATAAAAGCAGCCGTGACATCCTTTACAATTGACTTTGTTTCTTCTAGGAAGGGACTACATTAACTTCAACTTCCTTAAATCTGCACATTCCCTCACAAAGCAAACTAGATGCACCTTAAGTGTTTGCTAGCACTAACTGAAGGGGAATCTTTTGCTCGGGAGCCATTCTCTGTATTCTTCCCCAAACCAATTACATGCTGGATGAAAAGGAAATAATTTGAGGTTTTATGTTTTGTTTGGGTTTTTTTTTTTTTTTTTGAGACAGGGTTTCTCTGTAACTTTGGAGCCTGTCCTGGAACTAGCTCTGTAGACCAGGCGGCCTCGAACTCACAGAGATCTGCCTGCCTCTGCCTCCCAAGTGCTGGAATTAAAGTTGTGTGCCACCACTACCTGGTTGGAAATAATTTGTTTTTAACACTAGATATCATGAAAAAAAAGATTTGATTCAATTTATAGGAGAATTAAGTCCCACAGCCTTGTCAGTTTAAAGTAAAGTCAGGGAGAGGCATCACTCTTGTGCATTCTTCTCCAAAAAGCTACTGGAGGCATCAACATTGAGGACAAACATCAGACACATAGGAATATCACACTGAAAAAAAAAATCTAAGGTTCCCCAGAGGAATATCACCAAAAAATAAATAAATAAATAAATTGCACTACACTGACCATAATTTAAAAAGGGGGAAAGAGGAGAGTATAGAGTTCTTGTTAGAGTTAGGAATAAAAACTGGTAATTAGCACAAGGAAAGTCAAACAATCAATCAATGAATCAACTAATCAATAAATAAAAATGATCCCCATAAACAAAAACAATTCCTCATGGGGAAGAAAACACAACATAATACATTATAAAGCTCAGCTGCAGATGTGTAACATCTGCAAATGTCTACTATAAATGCCTTAAAAATATGAAAAGAAAAAAAAGCAAACAGAAGAGCAGTGGAAAGGAAGAAGACTGCTCAATGACTTGCTTCCTTCCGGGTAATGAAGGCTGCAGGACAGGAACTGCTCATGTGAAGCGGTGGGGAGCTAAGGAAAAGGAATCAGGCTGTGGGCAGAGCACCTCTATGCAGAAGACTGGAAAAGGACAGAAGTGCCGCTCTCACCTCAGCCTAACCTACTTCAACTTTCAAACCCACACACAGCTATTGCTTCAAGCAAAATTTAAAATTAACTAGAGCTGAATATTTAAAGCGAATCCTGATTTAAAAACTTAAAAATGAGACTAAAATGAAAACTGCATAATGTCCAGTTTCCTGTTGATACCTTTCATACCAATTTTAAAGCAGAAACCATGAATGTGACCCACGAGGAGTGAGGGGGAGGGAATGCATGGAAGGCAGGAAAGGGAAGAGAGGAAATGATGCAAATATAATTTAAAAAATAAAAGTTATTACTAAAATCTTCAGAAGCTATTTAGTGTGATGGCTATTCTGGATTGTCAACTTGACTACATCTGGTAGTAATAAAACTCAAGTGACTGGGTAACCTGTAGAAGAATTTTTTTCTTAATTAAATCACTGGATTTGGATTTGGAACTTTGAGGTGGGAAGATTCACCTGTAATCTATGCCACATCTCCTGCTGGTAGCCTATATAAGAGAGCTCTCTCTCTGTCTGCTTGCCCTCACTCTCATTGCTAAGTCCATTCCTTCACTGGCATCAGGACACACCATGCTCAGAAGGCTTCCTCATGCTTAAAGAAGAAAATTCCTAACACAGTATCCAAACCCTTGCCACAGCCTGCATCCTCAGTCAACTGTCTGCTGCCGTCTCTCTGCACACACGCTCTCTAATGCCTCCATCCCTGCAGTGCCTTCTCCCTTTCTGCATCTCACCTGGGCTGTGCACTGAGTCTGTATAAACTAGCTGAAGAGTGGGAATCATTGAACTCCCAGAAGAAAAAAGCAATGTCACTGCCTCTGAATCATATTCATGACTGCACTGACAGGGTCACAATTAAGTTCTCCATGACTCTCCTCCTAAACAGTATTTCATTATGGAGTACCTGCATCTAGCAGAACACATTCATCAAGTCCTAGAAAGTAAGCAGTGTGTGTGTGTGTGTGTGTGTGTGTGTGTGTGTGTGTGAGTATGTGTATGTACGTACATATACACACATGTACGTAATACATCATATATCAGTGGGGAATATTATACCCTACAATAATACAGAGAGAGAAACACTGAAGTATTAGCAATTTATATTTAAACTGATGAATTTACAGATTCGGTTCCCTTTATTTTTATTATAGTTAACATCATAATCATACAGACTAATGGGATTTATTGTGCTACTTGTATCCATCTGTATTCTGTTTTGGTCATGCCCATTACCCATCTTCAATTCTACATCCAGGAGCCCCTTATCAACTCACACCCTTCCCAGTCCCATTTAATATCCTCGTGTCCCATGCTGCTTTTAAGACCCCATCCCTAGGGATCACTATTCTGTTCCACATCTACCAGGTTGAATAGTGAGAATATGTGCATTTATCCCTTCTTGCCTGGCTTGCTTTACATAAGATAATGTTCTCACACTCCATCCATGTTACTATATTCTTTATTGACTGAGTAGTATTCCACTGTATTTTACACTGATTTTAAATGGACTCTTCATTTGAAATTTATTGAAAAGTTTTTACAAAAAAGTGTGCATCTAAAAATTAAAAGGTATTCTCAAAATGGAAAAAACAGCAAAATTGTATTCCTAAAAACCATTTTTGAATAGTTCCATTTTCTCAATGATCTATCTACAATTTAGTGCTCTTCTTGAAGCATATAACTTTTAGGGAGCAAGTGCCAATATAATGTATAATACAAAACTTGTAAGTAACATATATACAACCAATAACTTATATCTCCAACAGAAAACCTTTCATTATGAATGCCACTTTCTAGGAATGGTGGTGGTACCCTACTAACCATATTTATAAATAACACAGAGACACAGAAAGAAACTTGTGAAAGCACTGTAAGTGCATGCCTCTAAATTTAAGGCAGTAACTCTATACACCACAAAGGAAACTGATAAACTGCCAATTCAAAAGAATAATATTCAAGGAATTTACTGATAGACAAAAGAACACATCTGGACAATTCAATGATATAGAAGCACTCAGTAAAAAGACAAAGATGATAAAATAGTACCCATCGGAAACACTAGATTTAAAACAAGTCAATAAATAAAATGAAGAAACAACATGACTGATCAAACAAAAGAATTCTGAGTCTGAAGATGCGTAAAAAAATAAATAATAATTAAAAAAAACTCTATGAGACTTACAGGACACTGTTAACAAGCAAACACTCTTTGAGAGTGCCAAAAAGGATGGGAAAGGCATAAGAAAGTATAGGCAATGAATTAAATGCTGAAACTTTTCATTTTCCTGCTTGTAGAAAGGATAAACACAAATTTAGGAAGCTCAAAGGTCACCTATGGGATTTGATCAAAAAATACTGTCTTAGGACACAGTGTAATCAGTATCAACAGGAAGCAAGAGGAAGGAATTCTCAATCCAGCAAGAGAAGAAAATGACTTACAAAGAAAACCTTACTAACAGCACAAACCTCACAGGCTAGCCAAGAAGGAATGGCATACACAGTCCAGCAAGGAAAAGAAAATGCAAACCAAAGGCACTACTCTCAGCAAATCTACCCTTTATAAGTGGAAAAATTAAAACTCAAAACAAAGAAAATTGATCAACACCTCACTATCAAACTGGGCCTATGAGAAAAGGGAAGAAAGTCCTCCATTAGAAATAAAAGGATGATAACTGACATCACAAAAATACACAAGACAAAATTTCAACAGAAGAACAAACACACAAAAGGGAGAGGGAATCAAACCCTACAACAGAGAAATCCACAATGAACAGCATTAGTCAAAGAAAGTAACAAAGATATACAACACACCTAGAAAAAGGTATGTAGTGGTGGGGTCATCTGTGGTATACTCACCCAGGCATGGACATATAAAACCACAGGTGGACACCAGTGTCTTCTTAGTTGCTCTCTACCACACTGTTTGAGACAGATTCTCACTAGACCTGAAGCTCTTTGTTTCAGCTAGACTGTATGGCCAGTGAACACTTAGCCCCTCAGCTCTGGGATCACAGACACACACACACATACACACACACGCATGCGCCTGACTTCTGAGTATTTAAAGGCACAAACACAGGTCCCATGCCTATGCCACAGACTTCATCCACTAATTCACCTCCCCAGCCCCAGAAGTCTCACCTATAATAACCATGAGTGTAAACAGACTAAATTCTTACTGTAAAGACAGACTGGCTAAAAGAAAAAAAAAAATAGCCAACAATGATGCCTGTAAGGAATTCATTTTACCAGTAAAGAATGGATTGAAAGTCAAAGGATGGAAAATAGTATAGCACATAAATGTAAACCAAAGGCAAGTTCAATTACCTACTTAAACAGGTAAGTTAGACTTTAAATCAGAGACAGCAAGAGAAAGAGCTCTCTATGTGGAAAGAGCAAAGAGTCCTAGATGAATGTGTGTGCTTACATGAACTAGCCAAGTCAAAGACCCCAGGCGCTCAGATCCATGGAACAATGGCAAATGCTCCCCCTGGGGTGAGGTCTAGAGGTAAGGCAAAGCCTTCTTGAGGACTTAAGTGCTGAGTGCTGACTTGAGGACTTAAGTGGCTGAGTGCTGACTTGGGAACTGAGTCCCAAGTTTCTACCAACATTAGCTAAACCTGTTTCCTTGATCCAGCTGTATACTATAATCCCAGCATCCTTGTTTATCTGTATGTAATAACCCTGCCTCATTGTTTGCCTGTATGCAATATTCCTGCCTCCTTGTTCAACTAAATAATAAACAACCTGAATGAGAATCCAGGGTGCTGCAGTTTCTCCAGCAGAGAGCACTGATCACCAGATCCTAGCTTTCTGTCTGTGTATCTGTGTTTGTCATTTCTTCATTCTCTCACTGCCCCAGTTGGTTCATCCCTTGAGTTGTGTTGGATGCGGCAACTGTGAATGATGAAAGGACCAATTCAAAAACAGGGAGGAAATAACAATTATAAATACAAATGCATCCAATGATGAAGTATTCACAACAGAAAGACAACAATATATAGCTCTAAAGGGAGACAAACAAGCTAACTGATAGCTGAATGGCTTTGTGACAGTTAATCTTGTCAGCTTGATGAAATCTAGAAAAGAATGTCTAGGCATACCTGTATGTCCAGGCTGCACTATCTAGTATAGGAAGATGAGGAAGACCTACCCACTTTGGGCAGAACCATTCCATGAGCTAGAGTATCAGACTGAGTAATACAAAGTAGAGAGGAGCTGAGCACAAACATTTCCTCTCTGCTTCCTGGCTAAAAGAAATGTGAGCACTGCCTCAAGCTGCCATGACTCTCCTCCATGGTGGACTGACTGTACGTTTGAACTGTGAGCCCAAAACCAAAAACCTTTCATAAGTTGCTGCGGTCAGATACTTTCTTGCATCAATGAGAAAATAACTAATGCCGATGTCAACACCCACTTCTGTAAGAGACAAAGTAAGACGACAAAGGTCAGCATGGAGACAGCAGAGCTAAACTAGGCTGCACATCAAACAGGTCTACAAAGTATTTACAGAACGGCTACTCCAACACATGAAACATTCTTCGTAACAAATGAAGTTACATGTTAAGTCTCCAGATAAGTCCCACAGTACATGTGATCACTAACCATACTAACAGACTAGAAATAGAAATCAACACAAAAAGATTAGTAAATAAACAAAAAAATGGGGAGACTCAACAATGTTCAAGTCATCAAAGTGAAAGGGAAATTTTAAATTGTACTGGAGCAAACGAACATGAAAAAAATCAACCACTAAAAAGTGCATAGAAGGAAAGTTTATAGCAATACTACCCACCTTGACAAAAATTTCAAAGACTTCAATAAATAATCTTGGTTGTACCTTGAGGAAATGGGTAAGTGAGAAGAAAGTAAAACCTTCCGTAAGTTACTCTGGTGTTAGGAGAAGTGGAGAAATGTGAGACAGCCTGAGCAGGGTCTATTTAGGAATTTAGGGGTGTGCGTGCGTGCATGCGTGTGTCTGTGTGTGTGTGTACATGAATGTGTGTCACAGGAATTAATGAAAAGAGGAGCCTTGAGCTTAAAAGAAATCAAGGAGGGGTATATAGGAAGATTTGGAAAGAAGAAAGTAAAAGGGGAAATGATATACTTATCTCAAAAAAAAATAGTAATTTAAAAAAGGAAAAGAAAAAACAAAAAGAGCAGACCAGAAGAAAAATAAACATCAGAAGTTATTCAGAAAGAAGAGATAAGATTGCCACCAAATTACAGGTAACAAAGGCAACCATCATAATTGGTAGAGTAGTGTAAAGATCATAGAGACTACTAAAACAACAGTGTGCCAACAAATCAGATAACCTAAAGGAAGTCAATTATGAACACTAACAAGCTGCCAAAGTTAAATAATGAGACACAGAAAACATGGACTTGGCATGAGCAATGAGGGAGCACCACACTGCTATGGGGGAGTACCACACTGCTATGGGGGAGTACCACAATGCTATGGGGGCGTCCCACACTACTATGGGGAGCCCCACACTACCATAGGTAGTCCCACACTGGTATGGGGAGCCCCACACTGCAATGGGGGAGTGCCACACTGCAATGAGGGAGCACCACACTGTAATGGGGAGCACCACACTGTAATGGGGAGCACCACACTGTAATGGGGAGCACCACACTGTAATGGGGAGCACCACACTGCTATTGGGGAGCACCACACTGCTACGGGGGAGCGCCGCACTGCTACGGGGGAGCGCCGCACTGCTACGGGGGAGCCCCACACTGCTACGGGGGAGCGCCGCACTGCTATGGGGGAGCGCCGCACTGCTACGGGGGAGCGCCACACTGCTATTGGGGAGCGCCGCACTGCTACGGGGGAGCCCCACACTGCTATGGGGGAGCGCCGCACTGCTATGGGGGAGCGCCGCACTGCTATGGGGGAGCGCCGCACTGCTATGGGGGAGCGCCACACTGCTACGGGGGAGCGCCGCACTGCTATCGGGGAGTGCCACACTGCTATCGGGGAGCACCTCACTGCAATGAGGAGCATCACACAGCTATGAAGGAGCAACACATTGCTATGGGGGAGCATCAAACTGTAATGTGGAGCCCCACACTGCTATGGGGGAGCACACTACTACTACAAGCAAATCTGCTTTTGCAGTGTACCTCCTTTCAGGATGACTTACTTCAGATATCTCATAGTTGGCTTTTAATGCTGTTTTATTACAACAGTTAGCCCATGTTTGGGGAGGGTAAGTCAGTGAAGAACCACAGCTCTCACATCAAAGAGGAAAGAGATAGTTACTCTTAAGCCAAATAAGATTGGCCATACTGTGCCAGGCTTCTTCTTTTGGGGCACCAACTAGCTTCCAAATCATGACACAGAGACATATTAATTTTGAATGCTTGACCTTAGCTTAGCTCGTTTCTAGCTAGCCCTTTTAGCCTAACCTGTTTCTCTTTATCTATGTTTTGTCTCAGGGGTTTTTACCTTTTCTTACTTTCTTGCTGTCTCTATGTCTGGCTGGCAGTGCTTGCCTGGCTTCTGGCCCTGGGTGTCTCCCTTGTCCTCTCCTCTCATCTTCCTTCCTCCTGTTCTTGTTTTTGAGTCTAGATTTCTCCTCCTGTTTTTTCCCTCTGCTGGCTAGCCCTACCTATCCTTTCTCTGCCTAGCTATTAGCCGTTCAGCTCTTTATTTTTTTCCATACATTGTTTTGTTTTATTTTTTCCATTCAAAAACATAATTAAAGAAATAAAATTTTTACCTTTCTTCCCCTTCTCCCGGTCCCCTCCCACTACCTCCCCACCCCTCCTCCCTCCCCCTTCTTCCTTGAAAGAGGGCATGGTGCCCTGCCCTGTTGGAAGTCCAAGGCCCACCCCCATCCCTC
>PVIU01034329.1:0-11411 GCA_004026605.1 Ondatra zibethicus | reverse complement strand
AGGTAGATGGATGGATAGGAAGGTAGATGGATGGATAGGAAGGTAGATGGATGGATAGGAAGGTAGATGGATGGATGGGAGGGTGGATGTAAACAGTCAGGAACAGGTATAAAATATTTCATGTTAGTAATATCTTTCATGGATTTGTCTTCTCTTAAAAGTGAAGTTTTCCTTCCTGAATATGATGTCAGAAATCTGTGTGCTGGAAAGAACCTCAGCCTTTTTCCTTCCACAACAGGAGCTGGGTAAACCTGCCAAAAAGCATTACTTCTGCATCCTGCCTCTGAGCCACAGCTGTAGCAGAGCTGGCCGGCCCGTGGCTGCAGGAACCAGGCTCAGAGACCAGAGCCTGCATTCCTCTTACCTACAGGCCAGCAGGTCAGCAACATGTGATAGTACAGAGTGAGAGAGGAATGTGGGAGACGGAATCATTCAGCTACGTCTGGGGAGAAACAATGGGTTTCATAGACAGGCTGTCTAGTCGAGCTTGCCTGCCAAGCCCTTTCCAAGGTACAACCTCCCAATTTTAGAAGACTCAAGCTGAAAAACCTTTGGACAAGGGCGTCTAGTTCAGGTCATGCACAGTAAGAAAGAACTCACCCACAGAAACGTTGAAGCTTCACATTCTCTGTAGGAGGGTTGGGAAGACAAGCAATGGGGGAAAAATAGCAGCTCATTTGTCGAGAGGCCACTGTGTGTCGAGAGGCCATTGTGTGTCCTGGGATTCCACACATTGCCACCAGTGTCCTCAGTCACCTTGGGAATCCTGATGTTCTACTATCTATCATAGATCAGGAGACAGGATGCTAAGCCGTCCAAGGTTGCATAAGCTTTGAACCTGGGTCTTTCTGATTCTTGAGCCCATCTTCTTACGTTATCCTTAGATTGGCTTGTGATAGATAAAGAGTCTATTCTGCTTGGAGGGTTTTGTGGAAATCTTTGTAATCCTTCTGAAGACTACCATTTAGAAGCAAATATTAGGGTGAATTTTTAGAGGTAATGTTTTAAATGTGAGATATCTTTCACTACACTTTCATGGGTTTTTAATACTGGGTCCCCAGCTGGGGGTGCCGTTTTGTGAAGCTGGGATTCCCTTTGCACATGGGGTCTAGCTGGTAGACATAAGGCCATAGATGCAGGGCTTGTAAGTCATATCTTGGTTAGGTTCCTGCCTGAGCTCTTCGCTACCCTAGTCCACTGAGACGTAACCAAGCTCCCTCCCTCACTGGTCCCCTGCCTCAGCACTACCTTTCCTTGATCATAATGGGGCCACATCCTTTCAAACTGCAAGCCAGAGTAAGTAAACCTTCCGTCTCTCAACTTGATCTTTTTGGGGTGTTTGGTCATAGCGGTGGGAAAAGTAGCTAACACAGCCTGGATGAACTAACTAGTGCTCTTTTCGGCTCTGTGGCTGGTGGGTTTGAGCCCTAATGACCCCCAACCCCACCCCATAGCTGGCGGAGTCTGTTGCTCTGGAATGCTGTTTCTGAATAAATAGGAAGCAGGTGTGTTACATGCAATGCGTTTTTGAAGAAGGCTACCACAGAAAACACCCCGCAGTGCCTGATTTTCTTTCGCAGTGAAATGGAAGAGCGACTTCAACCTTCCTTAGTGACCTGTCTTCAGGAAACAGACGCGGAGCCACCCACGGTGAGAACAAAGAGTGCTGTGTCTGCCGACACAGGTGTTCATGCAGCCGCAAGTGAACCTGGACCGGGTGGGAGACCCGTGCTCCCCTCCCACCCCTAATCAGCTGCACACGGCTCCATTGCTCTGCATAGCTTTGTGCCGCACTGCTTTTCTGCCAGAGGCCCTGGCTGGCACCTGAGCGGTGTGCTGCTTCAGGGGATTTCCGCCTGAAGTCTCTAGAGAGGTCTGAAGGGCATGAAATCTGAATTCCTCCAGTATGTCCCAGGATCTTTGAGGCTTGGTGAGTCAAGGAGCAATTAAAACAGCGTTTCTCCTCCTCTGCCTCCAACGGTGCCTATCAATGCTTGACAGGCTAGGGTGCTGGGTCTGAGGAACCCAACATGGGTACTGGTCTAGCTTCCTTTCTATTGCTGTAATAAAAACATTTTGACCGCAAGCAACTTAGAGGAGAAGGGCTTATTTGCCTTACAGTTCCAGGTTACAGTCTGCCATTGAGAAAAATCAGGGCAAGATCAAGCAGAAACTGGAAGCATAAATCAGGGAGGATGAGGCTGGAAAGATGGCTGACTGGTTAAGAGCACTAGTTGCTCTTTCAGAGGACCCAGGTTCAAGTCCCAGCATCACATCATGGCTCATCTCCATCTGAAACTCCAATTCTAGAGGATCTGATGCCCTTTTCTGCTCCTTGGGATCCTGTACTCATGCAGGGCACTTAAACTCACACAAGCACCCACTAATAAAAACAAAAGGCAAACACACAAAAGCTATGGAGGGATGCTGCTTGCTGTCTTCCTTGCAGGCTCCTGCTTAGCTAGTTTTCCTATACATTCTAGGACCACCAGCCCAGGGAATGGTGCCACCCACCATTCCCACAGTGGGCTGGGCCCTATAACATCAATCAACAATCAAGACAATCCCCCACTAGACACAGGCCTTCAGTAGAGAGGTTCTCAGGTGACTCTAGGCTGTGTCATCCTGGGGGTTACAGTCAAGTAGGACAGATGTGGAGGTTCATTTAAATTCTTTCCCATAGATGGCCTCCTTTAGCCATCAAATATGTATTTTCGCCCCCCCCAAACTGATCCTATTTCCACTTGACACACAGCAGGGAGGTAAAAGATCTGTTTACCCCAATATGCCCAGGGCCTTGCTGTGGCAACTCAGGTAACACTTGTTGAAGGAGCTGGGGAGGTGGCTCAGTCAATGAAGTGTTTGCCACACCAGCGTGAGGACCCGATTCAGAGCCCTAGCACCCATGAAAAAGCTGGGGTGGTGGTGGAGAGGATGCAGAGGAAGGCAGATCCCTGCAACTCACCGGCCCGTCAGCCTGAGTGGATGAGCTAGGTTCAGTGAGAGACCCCGTCTCACGAAGCAAATGGAGAGTGATTGAGCTCTAGCCCTCACATGCATGCATGTTCCCATGTATGTTCACGCACACACGCACTCTTCTCCTGAGCATGCAGTGCATCTCATATGCACACAAAAACACTTGTTGGATGACTGGCTGGCGACACTGGAGGTTTCCTACGGCAGGTCTCTTTGGCTAAAGGGAAAAGTCAGACTTCAGTGGGGCTGCGCAATGCTAGGCAATGGCATTTTCATCACTGACTATGGAACGGGTACTCCTGGGACACGTGTGAGTCAGGTGCATTTAGGGACCCAGCGTACACTTGGCGTGGGAAATGATGCAAATTCAGAATCCTTTAGTTCCCAGAAGCCCTTAGTGTTCAATTCTGGCTGAAAACTCTCTACTACTCTAAGATGCTGAGGCTGATGGTTAATCAGAATAGACACAGAAGACTGGAAGACATGCAGGCTCTCTGCAGGGGCTCCAGGTTGGGTGCCACCATGGCCTGGCCTTTGGCTCCTGCTTGTGCTGTCCAAACCCTATGTTCTCATCCCCCAAGCCCTCCACCAGTACTCCCAGCATACTTTCCAGTATGCAACATGTGCTTGTCTGATATTGGTGTGGAATTTGGCCTCCGACCTGGAGAAGAGAACAGATACTGTGTGGTTCGGGGCTTCAATGGGGTCGTGGATTCCTGCTGAGCCCACACCTTGTGAAAGAGTGGAAAGAGCCAGTCATCCAAGTCCTGAGGCCATAGCTCAATCCCGTCCCTGAACTTCAACTAGATATTCAGGCTCCAGCTTGTCAGAAAGGGAACTGCTGTGATGTCTGGGGATCTGCTGCCTCTGGGATCCCGTGAGTTGCTAGACACCCACCTTGATGACAGTAGGTGCCAACGGCTGTTTCTCCACCCTGGTTTGTGATGACTTCTCCATCTGTTAACTGGAAATTAGCTTGGCCAGAGAACTGAGAGTGTAGGTTAATATTTAGAAAGGATTTACAAGGTAAAGAACCCAGTTAATCACAATCAGGAGGTCTTTTCACTTCTATTTGTGGAGTGGGTGGAGACTGTGTCCCAAGTTAGGACAATTCCCATAATCTCCCTAAGTCCCCTTTCCATCGCAGTTACCAACTTTACTTCTATGAAGTCAGCAGATGCTTCTCACAATGTCAGTGCCCGTTGCTGGAGGACTTGGGATTCAGGCTCTGTCCAAGAAATCACCGTAGAAAATGAGCACCAACAGGCAGCAAACAAGCTTTAAGACAAAATGGAGAGGCTATTGTGACAGTGACCAATGATGTAAAAGATTAAGGCCAGACATGAACAGGCCTGAACTTGTCTCTTTGTTATGCTGTTCCCAAACCAGTGGGTTGCCTTCTTTAAATCTCCAATTCCTTATCTGTCAATCATGGGAAAAAGAAACCTCCAGTGTGCACCTACCAGTTCATGCAGCCATGGCCATTTCTGTGGATACTGGAGATTTGAGCTCAAGTCCTCAGGCTTGAACAGCAAACTCTTTGACTCACTGGACTATCTACTCAGCTCTGGAATTTTATTCTTTTGAGCCAAAAAATATTCCATCATGTGTATATACCACATCTATCTGTCTGTCTGTCTATCTGTCTATCTATCTATCTATCTATCTATCTATCTATCTATCTATCTTTCTACCTACCTATCTATCTGTCATTTGTCTATCTATGTATCATCTATCTATCTATTAATCTATCTATTATCTATCTGTCTGTCTGTCTATCTATCTATCATCATCATCCATCTATCTCAAGGGCACTGAACTAATACACAGACTAGCTATAAAATTGAACTGATCAATGCAAGCAGGCGGTAAATGACTTTAAAGGTAGTATATGTTGTTTTTCTCCTCCTAACCACTAACATCCTCGGCCGCAGAGGCTGGCACATTTTGGAGGCCTGGGACAGACCATCAGGAGCCTCATCGTTTCAGGTAACCCTAGAGAGAAATAGCACGAATCAAGTAGGATGTGTTACAGGCTGGGAGCTGACAGAGTCCCACTAGCCAGTCTTGCCTTTGCCCTGACACTGCCTGAGACCGATGAGCCAGTTCTGTCCTTGGCTTGCCCCTGAGGCTAGCGTCAGTGGGCGTGCTGGATGATAGATTCCCTAGGGTTCTCAGACCTGAGCGCCAGGCAGTAAGCCTAAGGGCCATGGAGCTCCCAAGGTCAAGTCTGGTGTGCTTGATTGAGATTCAGTAGAGCGGTTTTCTAACCTGCAGAATTTATCCCCAGTTTCCTGCTGATACCAATTTGGAACACATTGGTCCACTGCAGCGATGTTTTGGATGTGTCTCATCTTGAGCAGCTCCTGAAGGTCTTGGGGATACAGGAGATGGTTGTTGAACACAACCATCATTAAATACTGAATTATGTATACTTGTATAAGTTACATTAAAAACAAATATATTTTTAATTCTCAAAGCATCACTTCTTGGACTGGGAAGTCAGGTTTAGTCAATAAAGTTCTTGCTTCATAAGCATAAAGGAGCTGAGTTCAATCCCCAGAATCCATGTGAAAATGCTGGGAGTGATGATGTGCCCTGGTCTCTTCAGTGCTGGGGCTGTAGGGACAGGAGGATGCCTCTGATTCAGTCAGCCAACCTGTCTAGTCTAGTTGGTGGGCTCCAGCTAATGAGAGGACCTGTCTCAAAGGAGGTAGGTAGTTTTGAGCATGATGCCCGAGAACACACACACACACCCAAAATTCCTTAACACTTCTTAATTATTTTGCTTCATTTTATCATGGTGTGTGTCTGGGAGTTATTTGTATCCATGGTTTCCATGTGACAAAGCACTCTCATGATGGCTGCCGCGCCCCTGTCCCTAGCTCCCAATCAGCCACCTGAGATGGACCACAATGGGGATGCTCATACTGCAGATTGTGGCAGAACCCACCACCTGGGTTTCTCAACCCCCAACTATGGGGCGGAACCCAAAGTGTACTTGGAATAAACTCCTTGGGTGGCCTCCTTGGGAAGGATGACATTCTAACAGAGATGTGAGGGACATCCCAGGTCACCTTTGGGTTCTGAGAATTCATGCTTGGGCTTCAAAGGTCCAGGGCACACCTCTGGTAACACCTGTAAGTGACTTGGCCCTTCTGTGCTCTAGACAACTTGTCCTAGAGGTCTCTGGGCTATGTCTGGTGCACGAAAGAGCTTCACGGCCGCTACCCATAGCGGTGACTGACAGAAGGGAGTTCAGCCCAGCAGATTATCTTTTTCCCCATATTTATTTTTTCACCTTACATGTTGCAGACAATTTAGTTTTTCACTTCTATGTATTCTTTGCAAAACATTTCAAAGACACCTATGAACACTTCAGTGTTCCTGCGCTTTCTAGTCCTTTTCCTAGACTGCAAGAATGTCCAAGCCCACCAAGCCTGAAATAGGATATTCTTGTTTGTAACCCAAGAGGCCTCAGCAGTGTTTCCTACCCCACTGCAGCTGGTATTGTCAGATGTGCAGGGACAGCTGGTGTCATCATCAGTATGTCATTGGGCACAGCATCCATGGGGGCCATCAAACCCATCCACTGCATAGACAATTTGATAAAACACAAGGCGTGGTACTGTAGGGTAGAGGGTACCGAGGGGCCTTGACCCTTTGAATGAGCTGAGAATGGCTGCTTACTAGGATAAGAATATATTAAAAACAAAATAAAGTATAGCTTTTCTTTTCCTTTTTGTTGACAGGGTATTGCTGTCTGGACTAGGCTGGCCTCGAATGTCTGGGCTCAGGTGTCCTGCTTCAGTCTCTGGAACCACAGGCTTTCTTTAATCAAGTGGAGTTGTGTTTGGCAGGAAGAATTCCTTTGTCTTTTCTGACATGTCAAAGTGACTGGGAGAAAGGGCAGACCCTGCAGTGAGTGTGCACACCCAAGCTGTTGGCTACAGAGGCGTAAAATGGCCTTTCCCATAGCTGGCTCCACTGTGGACATCCTTATTGCTAGGTCTCCAACCATGACAGAGGCTTTATCTTGTGACCTGTATCCTGGCCCAGTACTGGAGCACACACCATGGAATGGTAGGCTTGGTCTCTAGAGCTGGAGGGATTATTTTAATTATTTTTCATTTTTATATCTGTCCACCTGCCTGTCTATCTACCTACTTATCTGTAATCGATTTATTTACCTACCTACCTATCATCTGTCTAGCTACCGATCTATAATCTATTTATTTATCTACCTACCTACCTATCATCTACCTACCTATATATGTATGTATGTATGCATGCATGTATCTCTCTCTCATCTATCTATCATCATCATCTTATTTATCTATCTATAATCAGTTTATTTACCTACCTATCTATCATCTGTCTGTCTATGTATGTATCTATGTCTGTATGTATGTATATACATGTATGTATATGTGTGTGAACATACCACAGCTTGTGTGTAGAGGCCAGAGAACAACTTGTAGGAGTCAACCTCTCCTTCTACCACATGAGTTCTGAGGATCAAACTCAGGTTGTCAGGCTTGATGGCAAGTGCCTTTACTTGCTGGGACATTTCATCAACCATGGAGGAACTTCTTTTTTAAAGGATTATTCTGGCAACAGCAGGTTTTGTCTTCCCTTTGACCTGAGGATCTACAGCCCTCTGATGCTGTCTTGTGCTTCGGCCCGTGGTTCTGTAGTCTTGCTCTTCCAGTGCCCCTGTTCCCGCAGCAGGACCTCTGCTGCCCGCTGCAGGAATGAGAGGGCAGAGCCGGCCCTGCCCAAGGCCCCCAGGCTCTTTGAGCCTCAGTCCGGCCACTGTCTGTCTGTAGACAGTTTGGGTGTGGCTTTTGGATCTCAGGTGATACAAAGAAGGGCTCTGGGAATCCACCAGTTATTTTATAAAATGCGATCATGCCACACGCTTGCTTATAACCTTTCCAGGCTCTTAATTATCTTTCTTATCTTTGTATTGAAATCCTGGCGCTCGGTATTAAACACACACTCCGCTGCCCACTGCAGCCTCATGTACCCCGGGCATCCTTGCCCACCGCTGGCTGCAGCCTCATGTTCCTGGGGCATCCTTACTCTTCTGAGTTCCAGCTGTTCTTACTTCAAGGGGCTGCTTCACTGCAGGCCCCAGAGTAATGGGCCAAGAGATTGGAACTAAGTCAAAGTAATTTTTCCTCTTTTTGTTTTTTTGCCAGGCACTTACTATGTGGACCCAGACTGGCCTCCTCCTCCTTCTGCCTTAGCAGTGCTGGGATTGCAGGCTGTTCCACCAAATGCTCCCTCCCTCTTTTAAACTTGCCCCTGGCATTTTCTTCTATTTTAACATACCAACCTATGTCAGGCATGAGCAACACAATCTTTCAATTTTCTTTTTTTTTTTTTTCTGAGATGCTATGTAGCCTTGACTGGTCTGGAATTCACTACATAGACCAGGCTGACCTGGAACTCACTGAACTCAGCCTGGATCTGTCTAGCAAGCCACGAGATCAAAGGTGTGCGCCTCCACACCCAGCCTCTTTCAGCACCTTTGTGTCTTCAAGTATCACGCAAATGGCAGAATCACAAAATACACGGAGATGATCATCTTAAATAAGAATGTGTTGGGATGGTTTGCTACAGCGTGTTTATCTATGCCCTGGACTAAATGATTTGTCCTGATGTGCGATTCTTAGTGTTAAAACTGTGACAGGCCTTGGTCTACTGGGATGGTGGCTCACGTTCTCTTTCAGTGCAAGCTGACTTCATGACCTCTGCTTCTCCTGTGTCTCTGGCTCTCTGTCTCTGTCATTCTCTGTCTCTGTCTGCCCCTCCTCCAAGACAGAATGAACAGACACGGAATAGAGGATGGCTAAAAACATGTGTTCTGCCTGAGTGTTCCCTCCATCCATACTCTAGAGGTGGGGGCCCTCCTAGATCTGTATCTGGGGTTCCCATCCACTTGCTGGCTGCTTTCTGGGGCAAACTTTTCTGCCTTGTGGTTCAGGTATCTGCCTTTAAGCCCCCAGCTCTTAATTTTTATTTTATTTTATTTAATTTTTTAGGGCCTGGAGAGAAGGCTCAGTGGCTGTTCTTGAGGACCCAGGACCCAGGTTTGAGCTCCCAGCACCCTCATGGTGGCTCACAACCATCTGCAACTCTAGTTCCAAGGGATCCAACACCTTCTGGCCTCACGTATGTGGTACACAGACATACATGTAGGAAAAACACCAATATGCATAAAAATAAGATGAAAATAAACGTGAAACAATTAAAACGTATTTATTTATTTACATGTGTGTGGAGTGTACACACCACTGTGTACTTGTAGTGAGCAGAGGATGACTTCCGGACTCTGGTTCTCTCCTTCCACCATGTGGGACCTGGGAGGTAACTTGGGTCTTCAGACTTGGGAGCAGGGACCTTTACCCACTGAGCCATGGGACCTGCTTCAAAGCTCCTCATTTTTCTCTGGCCCCTAATGTAGTTGTTTGCCAAGGATCTTTTCCCACTCAAATGAGGACCCCACAGGGCCATGTTGGGATTGCACAATTCTTCTTGGTTGCATTTTAGGTGCTTAATTCTGGGCCAGATCACACTCATCAAACACTGCTTTCAAAGCTGTAAGAAGTGAGTGTGGAAGGTGCAGAGAGACCACACAGGGCCAGCTGACCTCCTAGCAGAGTTCTCCCGAGGCAGGGCATCCTTGGTTTAAACCCATCTGAGAACTCACTATCTCACAAACGGCCTGTGCTCATTATGCTTTTAGAAAGGATGTTTCAGGGCTGGAGAGATGGTTCAGCGGTTAAGAGCACTGACTGCTCTTCCAAAGGTCCTGAGTTCAATTCCCAGCAAACACATGGTGGCTCACAGATCTGGTGCCCACTTCTGGTGTGCAGGTGTACATGGAAGGAATGTTGTATGCATAATAAATAAATCTTAAAAAAAAAAGAAAGGATGTTTCAATGTGATATCAGCGTTCTCCCCATCAGTGGTTGCTGCTAGGACCACCACCAACCTGCCAGTCTCCGCAAAGGAAGTTTGAGCTCCATCTTCTCCGTCTCTTGACAGGCCCCAGGCCCAGTGCCAGCCCTTTCTGGATCATGTGTCTCTATGTACAAACTCAGGGTTTGCTTCATCACACTGAGGACATCGACCTAGTCCAAGGGATTCTGAAAATCTGCACAAAGAAGGTAACTAGTGCTTGGGATAGCTTAATGGTAGCATGCTTGCCTAGTGTATGTTTTGCCCTGGGACCGAGCCTAGCACTGAGAAAAGAAAAAAAAAAGTCATGTGTTGGCAAACCTAATTTTGAAGTGCTGGACATGGAACCCAGGGCCCTTTGTACTTAGTCAAGGACTCTGCCATTTGGGCTACACCTTCAGTCTGACGACCTTAAAAAATTAGCTGAATGCAAAAAAAGAAAAATAAATAAATAAAATAGCACTCCCTCAAACTCTAAGGCTCCTGGGTTTAGGAGCCTGTGTCAGTGTCATGAATGGCTTTCTTTGGTCCTGAAGTGGCCTTGCTTTATGCTCCATGAAGCACAGTGGTCTTCCTTCTCTGAGTTACACTCATTCAGGCGGCGGCTCTGAGAGAGGGGCTGGGCCCTGCCAGACATGCAACAGCGCTGGGAATCTGGGGCATGTGGCCTTTTGTGCTGGCCTGGGACCCAGTGTTCTTTGAGGGGTCATGCTTGCCTGAGGTATGCTTGCAAGGTGTGGCCTGAACCAAAACAACAAGATAAAGCCTCAAAGGTCAGCCCCATCGTGGCTATTATTCTCATACCAGACTTTTGCTCCTCTGCCTTTGCAACTGAAAGAGCAAGGGACGCTCAGCTCTGGGCAATAAACAGCTCTGGGGGACATCAGGCTTCACCCAGTGCCTAATGGACGAGGAGTAAAGAAGAGCTGGAGTTTCCCACAATGCCCCTTTCCTCTCTGAGTTTCTCTGGGCATCAACCCAGGTCCTTTTCATTTTAATTAATGCGGTGAACCAGGCTCTGACTTTCAAAGGAATCCAAGGAAATCTTCCTGCCAAGTCCTGAGGGAATTGCTGTGACACTCAGGAACACGGGCCTGTGTAGGTTAAGGAACGCTGAGGAGAATAGATTATAGGAAAACAGTCTACCTTTCTTTACAAGGCCTTGTTTTGCTGCATCCCTGAAATCTCAGATGCAGCCATTACAATGAGGTCCTGTTGCAGAAAGAGCTGACCTTTTATCACCACTTAAAATCTAATTAATCCATACTGAAGCACAAAGATTTCTGTTGTACGTTAGGGTGAGGGGTCATAGAGACCTCTTTGTTCATCTTTAGACTTATACCCATCAAGCGTTGGGGATAGAATTTTACCAAGCAAATTGGAAAGTAACAGATCAAATCCTTATCAGAAAGCCTAACTCATAGTTTTTAACAGATTCCTTTACCCTTTACATGAAATACTATATT
>PVIU01034328.1:0-11416 GCA_004026605.1 Ondatra zibethicus | reverse complement strand
TTCATCTCCCCCACTCAAGCTTTTAGAAAACTGCACTGGGCCACACAGCATATCCTTCTGCCCAGTCAGGTTCACACTGCAACTAGTCATTGGACTTTATCTTTTCTTTTCATGACTTTCTTCCATTCCTTTCTTTGGCTCTTTGGGTTTGAGGCTCTATGGCTTTTTTACTTTTCGGCTTTTGAGAGAGTGTTTATGTGTGTCACACCTCTGGTTGTCCTGGAACTCGATTTCTAAACCAGCTTTAGCCTTGAACTCACAGTCAGATCTGGATGATTCTGCCTGAAGGAAGTTGGGATTGAAGGTGTGAATCAACACCATTTAGCAGTTTCTGATTTCTTATGGATGATAAATCCCAGATCAGCACCGGGGCTCATCTCAGGTACCACACAGAAAGTATATGATCCTATTTTTGACAGGGCTTTGGGGTGAGGGCCATGAAAGTTTCCTTGTGAATTCCAGGCTGCCAGCCACCTCTCTTTCCCTGAGGTCTTCCTCTCTAAGGCTCGCCAGGCTCTCCTACCTTTGTGTTTGTACCTCAGGCACACCACTGTCCCACCCTCACCCCTGCCCCAAACCCCATCAGGTGAGTCTCCCAGGAGAGCTGGCAGTGTTGACTGCAATCACAGCACCTCCCAGTTACAAGCTCCACGGACATCATAGACCTGTCCTATTTAGGGATGACTTCTGCTTCTGCAGAACCAGCTCCTCCGTGTGCTCTAGGAGCTTGGGAAAGACTCTAAATGCATTTCCGAGGCCTCTCAGCTCTAAAGACATTTTCTGAAGACTCTCAGCATTTGGAAATGGGACTGTCACCCACACATACATGCTGGACCGCTCATCCTCCTGTGTCCTTTTGAATAGTCTTCCAACATAACTCCATACTGGGAATTGTGTGTTTGTGTGTGTGATTGTGGAGTTCTATAACTAGCAAGAGACGACAGCTCGCCATGCTACCGTGGGAGGTAGCTTGATGTAATTGTTTCCTTTGAGCTCATGGGGAAAGCCATTGGCAGTTGTGACTTTTTGGAATAGGTGTTGCCTTTTTGGAGGCAATATGCCACTGTGGGGGCAGGCCTTGACATCTCATACATTCACAAACCATGGTTGGTGTTTCAGTTCACTTCCTGTCGCCAAGAATCAACATGTATGCGGGAGGTCTGCCTATCTTCTACAGTGTTGCAGCATCATAATAAAAGACTAAGCCTCTGAGACTGGGAGCCACAAAATCAAACATTTTTTTTTCTTTTATTAGAGGTTCCACGGTCATGATTTCTCTTTACAGCAACAGAAACCATAAATAATATGGAAGTTGGTACCAGGAACTGGAGTTCTGCTGTGATAGGCCCGACCATGTTGCTGCTTGAAGGAATATGGGTTTAGGTCTGATGATTAGAAAAGAAGTTCAAAGCTTTAATTGCTGCTTAGTAGGCCATTACCGTAGGCGCAGAAAGACAGTGGTGCTGAGTGTGATTTGAACTCTGTGTGATTGCATCAAGAGGTTTCAGAAGAGAAGAATATAATAAATATGTGGCCTAGAGACAATTTTTGTGATGTTTTCATGGAGAATGTGGCTGGTTTTCCCTTGCATGAAGAGTCCTCCTGAGGCTAAAATGAGAAGATTGGGATTGCTCATTTTGGCAGAGGAAATCTCAAAAGAACCTGGTGTAGACTCTGCCATGCCATTATTAGAGGTAGCTCTAATCAGTAATGAGAAGCAGCAAACTGGGTGAGAAAAAAATGCAAGATTAGGGACCATTTGAGTAGAAAAGAGACATGGAATAAAGGGAGCAGTAAGATCAGGGTGAGATCAACCTAGTCAGGTATCCAACTGCTGCCGAGGAATTAAAGAAAATGTTAGAGTCAAATGTCATGGTGTATTCCTTTAATCCCACCTCTAGAAAGACAGAGACTGGTGAATCTCTGATGTTTAGACAAGTCTCGCCTACACAGCAAATGCAAGAACAGCAAATCACAGGTAGTGAAAGAAACTAAGAAACACAGAAAACGTGTAAAGTTATACTTAAACGAGAGGCCATGTTCTGGCTCCAGAAAGTAGCAAAACTTAGCCTCAGCTATATGGTTCTGGCTTTAGAGTCAAAGGTAGAAGAAAGGCATTATGGAATCTCCCTTTCCAACTGAAAACAGCAGTCGAGGCCAGGCATGTGTCAAGGGGGTCGCTGAATGCAGTTCTAAAGCAGAGGCTGTTGCTTTCTAAGGAGGGTAAGGAATACCTAGGAAGACGTGAAACATGAAAATATATGTATAGGTGTGTCTTTGTATATACACAATATGGTACTGAATTAGTCATGAACAATAGCTACATGGAGGGCTTTGACATTATGTTTGTATACCCAGCAGGCCCCGACACCAAGTTGTCTGTGATCATGTATTTATGTGTGTGTTTTTGTGTGGTTTTGACTGCAGGGGAGAGATGCATAGCAGATGCATTCTGAGAGTGTACTTTTGTCATTTGGAAAAAGATCTTTATTAATACAACATAGACAAATACAATGGAAGGAAACATTGGTGGCCGAAGCAATTGGGCCCTTATCGATTACACTATCATTGCTTTTCTTTGTTCCTTAAATAAAGATTCAGACTTCACTGTGGAAAGGGCATGACACAAATCAACAGTGCACTGAGAACATGAGAAATTCACTTCCTCATCAGTTTCCAGCCCTTGAATAGCCTGGATGCAGAGGTTGTGGATCCAATCTGAGGCTGGTCCTTGGACATATTGCATTTGTTCAGAAACCTCGTAGGTCTTCCATCCAAGGTTGTTTTACCCAATGAGAGAACACCAGGCCAGCTGTCCATAGAATTCATGTTGTCTACAATGTCCCCAGTAGCACACTTGATAACATGAGGCATCAGGACATCTTCTTCTGGGTCTGGGTCTGTGTCTGTGTCTTCTGAACTGGGCTTCAGCTCCAGGCAGGAGTGTTTGTTGAGCTCGATGAGACTTTGGCATCTCTCGCGTCTTCCTTCTACACCCTCTTCTTTAGATTGGCTCTTCCCAGCTTATCTAATTGTTGGAAATGCTGGGTCACTGGCTCTCCTCTTCAAAGAGAAAAGAGAGTGACGAGCATCTACGTGGCCCCACTTTTAACAGGGTTGCTCATTTTGCTGATAACTGTCCTCACAGCTCAATTTGTGTTTTAGAATATTAAAAGTTGCCGTCACTTTATTTAGTTGCCTGTATCTTAGGGATGACAAAATCTCCTCCAATTTATAACCCATGATGCTCATAGTCCCTATAATCCTTGGAAGGATTTCATTAGTTGTAGGTGTTGTATGCTTTTTAATGTGGCCCAGTCATTGTCGTTTCAGAAATTGACATATTGTTATTCTCCTTTGGGTGGGGACCGTAATTGTGCAATGATGATGTAACAGGGCTTCAACGAGTAGTAGGGGATGGGATACTTCGTGTTGGCAATCAGCCTGTGCATACCACGAAATGTGGTTGCATTGTATGGAAATTGTCCTGTGACCAGAACATGCAGGAGGACTCCCAAGCTCCACATGTCAACAGCCAGCCCGTCATAAGGTTTCCTCGCCAAGATCTCTGGAGCCATATAGGGCAGGGAACAACAGACTTTCTTCAACATCTGCCCCTCTGCAAGCTGAATTGCCAATCCAAAATCACAAAGCTTGATGTTGCCATCTCCATCAATAAGGATATTCTCCAATTTAATATCGCGATGCGCAATGCGTCTTTGGTGTAGAAAGTGCACCGCTGATACGACCTGTTGGAATACGGCTCTAGCCTCCCGTTCCTTTAGATAGCCGACCTCACTGAGGAACATCTGCAGATCTTTTCCTGCCACATACTCCATGACTATATAAGTCCTTGACCACATGTTAATGACGTGAAAAAAATAAATGATGTTACTGTGTTCCAAAGACTGAAGGATCTTTACTTCAGACTTGATCTCAACCAGAGCATTGTTTTTTTTCCTAAGGATCTTGACAGCAACCTGTGTTTTTGTGGGAATGTGGCAGGCAAGCTTCACCTCCCTGAAAGAACCTACACCTAGAGGCGTTAAGACCCTGAAATCTTTGTCAAGGATGTCCTTGCCCCAGGAGCTGGCCATGATGTTTCATCTCAATCTCACCAGCTTTTTTTTGTTGGCAGGCAATGCTAGAAACAAAAATTTAATCAACATTAGGACACAGGTCTAGCACTATGAACCCATGGTCATCAAAACTTAGGTATCTCAAACAAACCTAATGATGCACTTCAAGGACATGGCCCAACCTCTAAGCAGTAGACAGGGAATCACAGTAAAGATCAAAGAGGGAATCACTGATGTGGACATGCAAAGACAAATACTTAGATCAGAGAAATAAAGATTTGGTTATTTTTAACAATTAATCAAAATGAAAATCCTTGGCCAAACTTATCATGTGATAAGAGATACAAATTAAATTATAAGTAAAAAGAGGTAATGTTCTAACCAAATTACAACCCAGAGGATCTCTTCTGGATGTTTCAAATCTTAAAGCCTTGGAAATTTGAAAGAATGAAAGGAATTCCTAGTCTTGTGTGAACATTGAAATAAGATAAATGAAAAACACTTAAACACAGGAGACATACGTAGAAAGCGTGGTTATTCACAAAAATGACTCCTGGACAGGCAGATTCCAGGCATCTTGGATTCTCCAAATATCTCAAAACTTAAGAATAAACAATTGACATAAGCTGGAGTCGTCAGAGAGGAAGGGAACTCAGTTGAGGAAATCGCTCTATGAGGTATAGCTGTTAGGCATTTTCTCAATTGGTGATTAATGCTGGAGGGTCCAGTCCATTTAAATAGTACTTATACTTGGACTGGTTGTCCTGGATTCTGTACTAAAGCAGACTGAGCAAGCTAGTAAGAGCACCCCTTCTATGGCTTCCGCATAATCTCCTGCCTCAAAGATCCTGTTCGGTTGAGTTCCTGTCCTAAGATTGGTCAGAGGAACAGCAGTCTTGGAAGTATAATATGAATAAACTCTTTTTTCCCCATCATTCATGTTGTTCATGGTGTTTTGCTAATGCAATAGAAACCCTAATTATGACAAAAACCATAGTGAGAGAAAATACTTTAGGAGAGAGGACGCAAAGGAATGCATCTACACTGGTGCCTGTGGCAGGATTACCCTGAGCTCACAATCAAATGAGCACAGTAAATAAAGTATGGAAGCCTTTGCTTCATTAACTTATTGAGAAAATTGATAATGAGAGTCCTTGGTACGTCACATCCATCTGAGCACCCCACTAAAGACCTATTCATTCACAATCAAAATCGCCTCACTGTGGAACAGGAGGAGAATTCAAATTAAACAAATCAAAACTTAGCATAGCATATAACAAAACTGTGGGGATGGTACCACACTAATTACAGTGACTAGTGAACCATTGTTTTATAATTACTAGAGGTACACTTAGATATAATTTTACATGAAACAAAGCAGGTTCACATAGAGAAATTGGACATTTTTTGTTGTTGTTTGGGTCATGAGGAAGTAGGGGTCTGAGGTTTTGTAAAATTCATAGTATCAGTCACAAAGATAAATGGGAGGGAGTTGAATAGTTCAGGAAATATGATCAAAGTACAGTAAAGTAATACATGGAAAGTTATAATCAAATTGGTTATGTGTGGTATATACTTTATTGGACAATATAATCAAAAGGGAAATGCAGGATTTAATTTTCAAAACAGAAAATTAGATAATAATTTGTTAGAAAGGGACAATAGATTCATAAATTAACCCTAGAAAGAAAACCAGAATTATAAATATAAATATGAAACAACAAACAAAAATCCCAGAAAGCTAAACCAAGCAACTGGCAATGAACGTCTATATGTTGAGGTCCCGTAGATTACAGTACTCCAAAGCTATCAAGATGGCTGTTACATACCAGTTACTGTGTAAGCATCCAACGGTGACTCCCATGTACAAAGAAAAGACACAGCTGCAGGCTGTGACCCTAATGGACTAGTATCTGACATTATTTATAATGTCTCTTTGTAATTTCACCACAAGCAACCAATCAATCGCCTCTTGTCAAAACCGGCAGTAGTTTTATTTTTTTTTTTCTTTTTTCTCAGCTTCTACACCATAACAGAGCCCTGGTTATGGTGTGATCAAGCCTTAGTTAAGAATCAAGTCTAGGGGCTGGAGAGATGGCTCAGAGGTTAAGAGCACTGGTTGCTCTTCCAAAGATCCTGAGTTCAATTCCCAGCAACCACATGGTGGCTCACAACCATCTGTAATGAGATCTGGTGCCCTCTTCTGGCCTGCAGGCATACATGCAGGCAAAACCCTTATTTACATAATAAATAAATCTTAAAAAAAGAACAGATTCTAAAAAAAAAAAAAGAATCAAGTCTAGTCAGGTGGTGGTGGCATCTGCCTTTAATTTCAGCACTCGGGAGGCAGAGGCAGGAGGAACATTGTTAGTGCCAGGCAACTCCATTCTCCAACAACTAATTCCTGGACAAGCTCCAAAGCTACGGGGAAATCCTGTCTCAAAACACAAACAAGCAAGCAAAGAAACAATCAAAAGAATCAGTTCTAGAAAGCACTCAGATTTTCGACATAGAAAGCCATGGGGCTAGAAATATCTTGTTATTATAGAGCTGGGCTGTTTTTTGGCTGGTGACATTCTCTACCCACCAGTGACTTACTTCGTGTAGTTTCACCCCTATGACTTGCAAAGCTTCCCAAGCAGCACTAGCTAATTTTCACCAAGTGCTCAAAATCCTGAGCTAGTGCTAAGAAAACCACTGTGATAGTTTTAATGAGACAGGTCTCTACAGTTTGGGGCATTTGAGCACCAGTTTTGGACCCATTTGTTTCATTTTATGTTGTAGAGCCTTTGTGACTTATTAGTCAGAGTCCTTTAAACAAGAGAGCACCTGATACATTGGTACAATCAATCTCTCCTCCCCTTGGATTTTATTGGAATGACTTACAGGCTGCTGTCCAGCTATGATCTGAAACTTCAAAAAAATCCAGGAGTTGTTCAGTCCACAATGCTGTATCTCTTGGCTGGTCTTCAGTATCTGCAGGAATCCCAAAGGAGTTGGCTCTTATTCCAATGAAGGAATGGACTTGCTAACAAGGGAGAAATGAACAAAAGCCTCCTCTTATGTCCTTATATACTCTTCCAGCACAAGCCACGGCCAAAATTAAAGGTGTGTCTTCTGGCGTCATGAACTGGATTAAAGGAGTGTGTCTTCCCACCAAATCCAGTCATCAAAGGAGTGTCTTACCCTCCTTGAGATTGAGAACAAACCAATCAAAAATGATCTATTACAGGTGTGCCCTCCATTTTTGGATTGTAGTTCATTCCAGATGTAGTCATTTTGGCAACCATGCTTGGCTTAGGTGGCTTCATTTACTGAATCATTTGAACAACTGGATGAGAAAATGTCAGGTGTGGGGTCCCTGTCCTGCAATTAGAACAACAGTGCTGGAAACTGTGTGGGAAGTAAAATGAGCTCAGATGTCCCTAGCAGGTGTCCAAACAGGGAGGAGCAGCCACCTGTGCCTCAGAAGCTAGAATGGTAGACATTCCCTGGGGCTGAGTTGGAACCACTAGCCAGATGCTGAGCCAATGTCTTGTGTCAATCTTCTGACCAGAAATGATTTTGTCAACCTGGATTGCACTTAACCGTATAGAAGTTTTGCCCAATTGGAAACTGCATGCTAACTCTCAAGCTAATCTCTCAAATGTACAAAGCCAATTTGATCTGCCTTTATTCACATGGCATGAATTAATTCATTCTGGGAAACTATACAGAAAGTAATTTCCTGTGCCCCATCAGGCTTTCTTTATGATGGAGACCTTGGCTTCTCTCTGGCTTAAACTGTAGTCTGTGATTCAGCTATTGCCTGGTCTGTTTCCCCCTGCCATGTACACAGTACACAGTTCCTCTTATTCTGCTCTGAAGGGATGAGCCAGGCTCCACATGCAAATTCCTTTCCTGTCACTGATATGGACAGTCCAATATGTAACTCAAACTGGTAATTTTAGAAGTCTGTGAAGCTACAAATATGAAATCTAAGAATTTTTGGTGATTAGTCGAGTGGATGGCAGGGGAAATGCTGTGTAGAACTGAGATTGAGTTCAAATCCATCTCCCTCAACATAGGATACCTTGTTACAAAGCTGCTTTTCAAAAAGGGCAAATACAGCTATTCTAGAATTAATAATGTTTCCCGAGGAGAATTTAATACTGATGCATCAGGTTCCCAGGCAGCATCTACTTACTTTTTTCACTATTTAGGTTTCATTTTTTGTTAATCAGTGAAAGACTTTGAGTTTATTGGATAAAAAGTACTATGTGGGCTGGGTGGTGTAAGAAGTCCTTCTGTATTTCCGTTGCTTTCATTGGTTGAATAAAGAGACTGCCTTGGCCTTTTGATAGGGCAGCCCTTAGGTAGGTGGAGTAGACAGAACAGAATTCTGGAAAGAAGGACAGACAGGCAGACGCCATGGTTTTCCTGCCTGAGATGGACACTGGTTAGACTCATGCCAGTAAGCCACAGTTAAGTGGCGATACACATTAATGGAGATGGGTTAAATTAATATGTGAGAGTTAGCCAATAAGGGGCTGGAGATAATGGACCAGGCACTATTTAAATGAATACAGTTTCTGTGTAATTATTTCGGGTATAAGCTAGCCTTGTGACCGGGAGCTGGGCAGTGGGGCACAGCCAAGGATGGCTGGGATGACAAGCAGCCCGCTCCTCCTCATTACTACAGCTAGGCATGCCACTTAGCAAGTTTTTTTTTCTACTGGTTGACTGGAATACGAAAACCATCACCCAAGGCTGGAGTCTTATAACTACCTGTTACTCCAGATCCAGGAGTTCTAACACCATCCTATCTGGGCTGTTACCTGTACACACATGGAAAACAAGTAGCTTTGGTTGTATAATATAAACCATAAAATGTCTGTTTAAATATCTGTGTTCTTGCCTTTGTTTCAAATTGATTTTCATTTCTTCACTCTGATACAATCATCCAATCATCAATTACAGGAACAAAACAGTTTGTAAGTTACCCTAACAGGTATCCTTTTCCTTATCATAAGAGAAAGAGAGAATTTTAGCAGTCAAAAACAGTTTCTGCAATGGAGAAACACCTGAAGGCAATCAGAAGTCTATTTATTTTTGTTGGAACCATCCTCTTTGCCCAACCCATTTTGTATTATGGGAAAAGGAGAGAACTGCAGGGCCCAGGGTCATTACTTTGATTTTTATTTTGTTAGACTCTTGTAGTTCTTGTTTACTTGACCATGGAAAATTTGTAGGTCTCGCTTTGTCTTCTTTTATCATTGGTGTCATCTATAATGTATGATTTTATTATAGTCTAACTATATTATTATGTATATATGTATATATATATAGTTTTTTATCTAGAAAATGAAGGACTTTCACTTACTTTTTTATTCCTTCCATATTTTTTCTCCCAACCTTCTCAAAAGTGCCCTTTGCACATAATACAAATGTCCAGTAAATTACCTTCCTATCAGGCATCTTGGGGCACCACCTGTTGTGAGACCAACTTCAAATTAGTCACTAATTCCTAATTCCTCATTGGCTTTATGACCTTGGACGAATGGGTGAAATTATCACCATGATGAAACTCTGACCACCTGTTTCAAACATGAGGCCTGGATAGCCTGAGCCATTTTGTCTTTAATTTGACAAAGTGGAAATTTAATTTCTCAGAATATGCTTTACTACACCTCCTTTAAAGTGGTCAGTGAACTCAATTATTTTACAGATCACTGTTCATTTTTAAGTTCCCAGTGAAAAACAGAGAAATTGGAGGGCACTCATCCTCCTGTAACTTCTTCCTTCTCTGTGTCCAAGACCCAGTCTGGAATGGTTGACACACATGTCTTCACCGCACTTTGAAGCAGAGACAAAATTGGTGCTGAAAGCAATTTTCAGTTACAGTTTGAGGCAAGCATAGGTTACATTGCTCAAAATAGAAATAAATAACAACCAATGGAGAAAAGTGGAATGAAGTTCTTAATGATTGCAGACCACTGGAGAACAGAAACAAATAGTGATTAGAGCAGAGTTTCTTGTATAGAATAATAAATTTAAAAGTAGTATCAACTTTTAACATTTTAAAAACGTAAAAGAAAATGGAAGAACTCTTAACAACACTGACTTTGAAAAAATAGGAAGCCATGCAAATTTCAAGGTGTCATTGTTTTATTTACCACTGATTAGTACTCCATTGTATAAATATGCCACATTTTCTTTCAATAATCATCCTGAGGTAACCCAGACCCAGACAGACATTGTATGTACTCACTCCTAAGTGGGTATTAGACATCAACCAATGGCTAACCATCCTATAGTCCACAGTCCCAGAGAAGTCAGGAAACAAGAAGAACCCAGAAAGAAACATACATGGTTCCTTCGGGGAAGGAGACAGACAAGATCTCCTGCGAAAATTGAAAATGGGGGTGGGGGAAATAAGGTAGAGAGAGAGTGCAAGGGGAGGTGAGAAGGGGAGGAAGAAGAGGGAAAAGGATGCTCAAAAGAGGGGAAGGACAGAGAGGGAGAGAAAGGAAAGTCATATCTTGACTGAGGGAGCTGTTAAAGGGCCTGTGAAAAACATGGCTCTCGGGAAACTCCCAGGAATCCAAAAGCATGATCCCATCTAAAGCCTAAGCAACAGTGGAGGAGAGGCCTAAATTGGCCTTTCCCTGTAATCAAATTGATGACTTCCTTAATTGTCATCATAGAATGTTTATCCATCAACTCATGAAAGCAAGATACAGAGATCTACAGCAAACTGCTGGGCCAAACTACTGGAGACCAGCCCAAGAGAGGGAGGAGCGATAGTATGAGTAAAGCAGTCGAGATCACATCAGTGATATCCACAGAAACAGTTGAGCAGAGCTAGTGAGAGCTCACTGCCTCTGGACTGATGGTTGGGGAATCTATATAGGACCAAACTAGGCCCACTGAAAGTGGGGGACAGGTACAAAGCTTGGGCAATCTGGGACCAGTGTCGGTGTGACAAAGATTTATCCCTAGTGCTTGACCTGACCTCTAGGAGCACATTCTCTTTGTAAGGGACACCTTGCTCAGCCTAGATAAAGGACACAGAGTCCTTTGGTCTTGGCTTGAAGTGAAGTGTCTGTAGCAGGAGGGCCTGCTTGGTCGGGGTTTCTGTCCTGCCCAGTCCCCCAGCCATTTAGTCCCAGAGAAAATCACACAGAGAGTCTACATTAGGTTATAAACTGATTGGCCCATTAGCTCAGGCCTCCCATTAGCTCTTGTAGCTTATATTAATGCATTATCCTTATCTATGTTAGCCACATGGCTCAGTACCTTTTTCAGCAGGGCAGGTCACATCCTGCTTCTTCAGTGGTCCAGGCAGGAATGCCGAG
>PVIU01034327.1:0-11458 GCA_004026605.1 Ondatra zibethicus | reverse complement strand
CGCCGCCACATTCAGAGAGTCTGGTTTGATCACATGCTCATTCAGTCCCAGTCCAGGTGGATTGGTGCGCTCCCATTAGTTCAGGCACACTATCTCAGTAGGTGGAGATAGAGACAGAGACCCACATTCACATCAGAGCAATGGATTGAGCCCCCAAGGTGCAGGTGAAGAGCAGAAGGTGGGAGAAGATGAGTTAGGAAGTTAGGACCGTGAGGGGCTGGTCCACCTACTGAGACAGTGTGCCTTTTTCTTTTTAAATGTTAAAGTAGCCATATAGAAAGGGTGGCTCGGTGAGTGCAGGTGTGACAGCAACTTGCATCATTTTTCTTGTATTTGTTATATTTTAAATCCATTAAGATTTTGAGATGTATACATTGATAAGCTCAAACAACCTGATTCTTCTGCCATTTCACAATGATGCCAGAAAAAAACTTTTATAATTACCGGTAATTTTTTTTTAGAATATTTTCTTCTAGTTTTGAGATTATAACATAATTACCTTACTCCTTTCTTCCCTTTCCTTCTAAACCTTCCAATGCCCCTCTTTGCTCTCTTTCAAAACCATAACCTCTTTTTTTTCATGTTATTGTACACGTCTATACACTTATTTCTAACTATAACCTGCTCAGTCTGTATAATGTTAACTTGTGTGTGTTTGCAGGGCTGACCATTTGGCATTGGATAACCGGTTGGCGTGCCCTTCCCTGGAAGACTTCCTCCCACTCTCAGTGTTCCTGTTTGCTTGCAGCACCTTGTGCAGGGTTGAAATCTTTGAGCCTTTCCGGTACACGTCAGTGCGTCCATTGGTGCCCTTGTTCAGCTCTAACTTAGGCAGTCGCGCTGTTGAGACTTCATGGGTGTAGCCTCTGACATTGCTAGGAGGCACTGTCTCACAGCAAACTCCCCCTGGTGAACTTTCTGTTCTTTTTTTTTTTTTAAGGGATTTATTAATTTCCCCTTTAACAACCTCTATCATTTTCATAAAGTTGCTTATAAGGTTGTTTTCTTGTGCTTCAACTGTGTTGGAATTTCTGGGGTTCCTGTAGTACTACACAGCTGGGCTTTAGTGATGCCTTATTGCCCTGAGTGGTGGTGCGTGTGTTCTTACACTGGCATCTAGGCATCTGGTTTTGGGATTAATATAGGTCTATTGATTAATTTTTGAGTTTGCTTTCATTGGATATGTATATTGTTCTTTGGTTTCTCTTTTTTCTTTGGTCTTCTGGTCTTTGTGGTATGTATTCTCTTTGGCTAGCATGACCTCTGATGTACCAAGGAATTTCCATCAGAATTTGGTGCTGGACTTCTCGTAGCTAGTGTGGCCTTTCGTCTAGCAGGTTATCTCTTCTTCTGGTGTGGCCTGCACTTGAGCAGTGGGTACACAGCAGTGTAGGGACGGAGAGTAGCAGCCAGGGGCAGGGCTGGGCTTTCATAGGGTATGTGTGGAGGTGGGTGTCAGTGACTTTAAAATCTTATTTACCTTGTTCTCATTCTGACTTGACTGACAGTGTATCCCCTCTAACTCTGTGGTGTTTATGCCCGGAGAGTGTTTAGAGCCCTGGCACTCTTTTTGCAGGCCATTTTACTGTAAAGGGCAAAAAGTGCTCGTACACACAGATAAACACTGGAGAAGCTAGGAAAGTTAAATTTGCAGGCATCCTCCAAAGAAAGAGATGTTTAGCCTATCCTCATGGGATGCTGGGAATGGATGTCGTTTACAACCTGGTAACCTTTGCTGTGTGATGAGCCAGGCTCTACCGGTAGCTCCCAGCATTTTTGTTTTACTTATCCCAGACCCTTTGCTCCTAAAACCTTGAGCATTACTTCCAGACCGTACAATGCATCCTCGTGAGCAATGTTATTTTCATTTCACAGCCATCTAAGTGACTTCTGTGTTATCTTAGGGCCAAGCATTATGTTGACCATGGTCAGTCTCCCTAGGCCCTTACCTTGGGCATTGTCTCTAAGACAGCAAGAACCCATCTTATGGTCTAAGCCCTGCTTTGTAAGGAGCTTCGGTGTAAACAAGCCTGAAGCTTTGTGGTACTCACAGGGCAGAGTTACCTCTTATCACAGAAACTTCCCCCCCCCCCAAATTGTGCTTTGCTTAAATACGGCAAAAATAAATGAGCTGATGTCAGACTCCAAGAAATCTTGTCCCGGTACCAGTTACCCAAATCAAGCTGAACCAAGTTTCTTTCCTCATCTGGGTGCTTTCCCTGCAGGATGCAAAGCCTGAAGGGAGCTACTGCAAGTTACCATGTTTTCCTGCTCAGGGGACCATCCTTCCAGACCTTACATGCTTTCACTACTTCAGCTCCGTGGACACCAACATCTGCCGCTTATGCCGTAGGGAGGAGAGCTGAGGGTCCAGTGTCACCCTAAGGAACATTCTCATTTCTGTGCACATTTCACCTAGACACTCCAGACTTTTAATAACGCACGATCACACTACTCTGACCTCTTGTCTCCCTGACCTTGGATCTGATACAGCCTTCTTCCACTTCCATAGCTCCCACGTTTTCCTCCCAAATGTCCTTGAAAGTTTTTTGGGCTTGTTGCACATCCCATTAGAAAGCACATTTTTTGAAGCTAGACGTGGCTGCAATTGTTTTTGTTTACTGAAAACAAAAGCAAGGCAATCGTTCCGTCTCTACCACCGCCTCACCCGCCACATCTATGCTTTGCGATGAGCTGTAAACTCCAGTCTACCTCAGATCAGTTATAACACAGGTGAAGTGTGGGTACTCACCCACGGTCGCAGGCTGTGTATACTGTGAAGAGGGCAGGAGTCTGCCTAGATCAGAGGTGGTTGCTTTCAGGGGCAAAGACAGCTTTACACCCACTCGCCGTGACATCAATTGAACACTAGCAACTGGAAACTGCATATTTAAATCCAACTGGGTTTTTAGTCTCACCTTTACCCCTTTCTGGCCATAGACCTTTAGACAGTCCTTTTAACGTCTGTCTTAAATTTTATGTCAGCACAGTAACTCATCCTTGGAGGAGTAAGAAGTCTCCAAAGCCCATCTAGTGCCTGCCTGGCATCAAGAGCTCTGTGCTGTCATTACTGGTACCGTTTTTTATTTTCATTAGACTGTCATTGTCATTAAGGATGACCTGATATTATGAGACTAGAACTTTCACAGACCAGTCCTTACATGGGCTAAGTAGATCACACTGGTGGGACCAACCACATTAAGTAGCAAATCCAGGCAGTAGGACTTGCTCAATTCCATCCAGTCCTGTACATCTGGAGGCTTGTCAGTGACTACCTGTCTGGTGTTAAAATTAAACATTTTTTAATGTTGTTTCTGTTAAGGTGAATTCACTGGTTGCTCGGTCCATGTATTATAAGATACAAATACCGGGGAAATGGGATTGTATCTACTGGATCAGCTTTCCTCCTGGAAATGGAAACTGTTGAATATTATCTTTGGGGTGATTTAGGGGATCTTATGAAGTTCATCCTCTATAGAGAAGCCTATTTTGCTTAGCTGGAGCTCTCGCCCTAAAACTATGTTATGGTCCTATACAAACTGTTGTGTAGCTGTCGCAAATGGAAGCAGTGCCTTCTGGAGGGAAGATGGCCTCAGCTAAAAAAAGTTCTAAGATTCAGAGGGCACTTCCATGAGGTTACATAAGCAGTAAAAAAAATTACCCGGGTGGTGTAGGAGGTCCTTCTGTATTTGTATTGCTTTCATTGGTTGAATAAAGAAGCTGCCTTGGCCTTTTGATAGGGTAGAACTTAGATAGGCGGGGAAAAGAGAACTGAATGCTGGGAGAAGGTGGGCAGAGAGAGCAGCCATGGAGTTGCCAGAGTCAGACATGCTAAGTCTTTCCCAGTAAGCCATGACCTCGTGGTAAACAGATTAATAGAAATGGGTTAGATCAAGATGTGAGAGTTGGCCAAGAAGAGGCTAGATATAATGGGCCAGGCAGTAATTTAATTAATACAATTTCTGTGTGGTTATTCAGGGGATGAGCTAGCCGGGTGGCTGGGAGCCTGGCGGCCGGGACGAAAAGCAGGCCCGCTCCTCCTACTACACCCGGGAGGAGAAGTCCTTCAGTGGAGCAGCCTGCAGGTTGAGCAGGAAGCTCCAGCAATTCCACATTCCTGAGCCTTCTGAGTTGTGTGCTTCCTGACACTCAAGCCTCCTGGGTCTAAATGAGCCTCCTTTAGAACTTTCTGGGTATTGACAATAGTCTGGCACAGTTTCCCTATCTGGGGTGAACAAATATTTCTTCAAGTCTCCCCAGAAAATGTCACTCAACACTGAGCAACTGCCTTTCTTCCACCTGAGCAAATGATTCTGGTGAATCTAGCAACCCAGGTCCCCAGTAAGGTGTGGTCTAACCTGGCACATCCAGAATCCCAAAAGTTTTTCAGTTTGGATCCTGAAACACAGGGTCCTGTTTAAGGGTATGCAGGGCAAAATGGGAGCTCAGTGGATGATGGTTGTCTAAACCTGAGGAAAATACAAGTTTGCCAGGGAAGATCTGTAGCTCAAAGGGAAGCAGGCACCCTCGAAGGAGGCCCCTGTATTGTTGGAGCCTGAACTGAATCATATCTAAAACTAGACTCTCCAGTTACACGAGTCAGTGAATTCTGTCTCTGCAGGAGCTGCTTTTCTTTGGATTTGTACCACACGCACTGAGAGCCCCAGTTTAACGTGAATTCTCACTGGCACACAGATGGGGAGGACTTGGGTAGGGAGGACTTGGGTGGGGAGCAGAGCCGTCCCTTCCTGAGTCTAGTTTCTTTCTACCCTTCTCCCTTCCTTCTGACCATGAGTGGGAGAAGGTATAATGCTGGCTATAAAAACAAAGCCAAGACCTTTGGGTGCCTTCCATTCGTGTATGCAAACATCCAAGCGAGTAATTCTGCGTGAGGATAATGGCCTTGCTAGATAGAAACCACTGTGCTATTTTTATAAATTACAGAGAACATCCTTCCTACAGAATTCTTCTAGAGCTTTGAAATCCACAGATGCAAGAAGTCAATTCACAAAACAAAACCTGCTTTAATAATACCAGTGTGGAGAGCTAAGTGTGTATTCCGAAAGCTTTAAGGTGCAGGGTTTCAGAGCACAATGTTAACAGGAAGTGTGTTCTCCCACCTACTATAGGATGAGCTGCTGAGGAGTAAAACTGAGCGTTGCCAGTGTCTCACAGTAGCAATGTCTGAAAAATCCCACTCCACACATGCATGCAGACCTTCTTTCCTGAAACGCAAGAAAGATGGGAAAAGGGAATGGACCACCATCCCTCAAGTTGGAGAATACTTTTGCTCATGTCATTGTATTTCTGTCAAATGAGGGAGTCCAGTGCTCATGGAAGTTGTCCATAGAGGGATGGGGAGGAAACGTGTGCCTGGAGCCAAAGATGCTGTGCTACAGATAACCCTCTTCATAGCTGCCAATCTGGTGGGTGTTGCTTCCCAAGGCCAATGCAGGTATCAGCAAAGGCACAGTGACACTAGAGGAGCAGACAGGGAGTGCTGAGAAAGAGACTTTAACTCCCACAGACTGCTCGGAGGTTAGAAGTTCAATTCTCTATTTTTGTAAGCCCAAGTTCAAATCTTCAACCCTGTGTAGATGTTCAGAAAGCTTGTGATGGAGGGAATGGCAGAAGAAGAGAGCCATTGTTTATATTTCTTGCTATGCAGAAAGCTTCAATGGTTTAGAGTCAATGAGTCTTTAAGTCCAGGGTCAGCTACTATTAACTGAATTGTAGTTTCCACACGAAAGTATTTCATGGTAGAGCAGGAAAAGGGATGGAGAATGCTTTGCTCTAAAACTGCGGATACTAAAGTAAAGCCAAATGTATGCATTAAAGTATGACAAAGAAGTCAGGGGTGGTGGTGCACACCTTTATTCCCAGCACTCGGGAGGCAAAGACAGGCGGATCTCTGGGTTTGGGGACATCCTGGTCTACATAGCAAGTTCTGGGATGACCAGGACTACACTGAGAAACCCTGTCTCAAAAAACAAAAATCAAACAAAAGTATGGCAAAGTAAATTGTATGTGTGAACGTGATCCAGGGTTCACTCCAGTGATCTGAAAGGCTAGGCTGGTGCCCCCTCTCGCTCTTCCATTATCTGTTCTCCGTTCCATCTGCATCCTTCCCAAAGCGCCAAGGCAGGCTGAAAAGAACAGCTTTCCCCACTAGGGGAAGAAGGGGCATTCTTCAGGCTAGACTGCACGAGGCGCTGCACACCCTTCTTGGAACCTCCAGAGAAGCCTCTAGAAAACTTCTTGGCAGTAGCAGCCGTGAGTCAGAAATCACACTCTCAGATATATATTAAACATGCACACGCGTGTGAACCAGAAGCCATGTACAAAGAGTGTTCAGAATAACACTATTCATACTACCCAAAATTGGGAAACAAGCCGGGCAGTGGTAGCGCACGCCTTTAATCCCAGCACTCGGGAGGCAGAGGCAGGCGGATCTCTGAGTTCGAGGCCAGCCTGGTCTACAAGAGCTAGCTCCAGGACAGGCTCTAAAAATCCTACAGTGAAACCCTGTCTCAAAAAACCAAAACCAAAACAAAACAAAACAAAAAATACAAAATTGGGAAACAGCCCAAATTTATGTTGTATTCGTGTAATGGGATATTATGCAGGAATGGATATGGAAAGACCATATTGCTAAATTCAACAACATGAATCAGATGTATCCATTCTGTACTAATTCATAGAGCTTAAGATTTATACACTTCCAATTCTCTAGAAAAAGTCAGGTAAAAGAGAGAAGTGTGCACAGCCACCAACGGTAAGCAGCTTACACATTCTTTCCAACTCGAACGCATCTGGAATCATTGCCTCTCGCTAGCCATAAGCCAGTGTGTGACAGAGATTATGACATTGCCAGTCGAGAACTCTCACCCATAGCCTGCTTCCCTTCTGGGCTGCTTGCAGAAGTAAATATCTGAGTTCTACCGCAGACAGACAAAAGATTCTTTGGAGACACTGGAGATTCCTTGTCAGACTCAGCTGTGACACTGAACTAGCCAGGTGCTTTTCTGTGACAGTTCTTCGCAAACTCATTGATTTCTAGGTCAGACAGTGTCGGGGGGAGGAGAGCAGACAGCACCTCCAGTCGCACTGAAGGGGCAAGCCCAACACCGGAGGATCTTCAGAACAAAGGGAAGGTGAAGGCTGAACTCTTCTAGAATGGACCCATGACAGGAACAAGACAATGTATGCACAAAAACCAAACAACAACAACAAAACCTAGGGTCCTCAATTTACTCAAATTAACTAAATTAACTTTTCTGATACTAAACAGCATAATTCAGAGTAGGAAAGTTTGAGGTTTTAAACATTTATTCATCTGAGGTGGAGATACAGATCAGTTAATAGAGTTCTTACTTAGCATGCATGAAGCTCTGGGTTTTATCACCAGCACCTTACAAAACCCGGCGTGGTGCCACATGACTATAATCCCAGCACTTTGGGGAGCAGGCTGGAGGATCAGAAGTTCAAAGTCAACCTTAGTTATATAACACGTTTGAGGCAAGTCTGTAATACATACCACTGTCTGTAAAAACAAAAACCAAAAACAAAGGCACATCTATGGCCTAGAATGAGGGAATTATGGAAATAAAGCATCAGGAAATTTACTGTAAACTGTTGAGAGAGTCAGTGAAGGCTGTGAACTTCAGGGCCAGGAGATTCTGAGTTTAGAATAAGACAACTAGCTGCTTGCAGAGTGGACGAGAAGGCAGAAGCCAGGATGACAGACATCAGGGTAAGAGACCTTGGAAAGGGACTCGAGTGACTTGTTTTTAACCTTCCTACGTAGACATAATCTCTCTGGTATTCATAAAGTTTCCATTATATTGAAGGCAACTTCATCAAGAACAGATTGAGGGCCCTTGAGATCACATGCAAAAAAAAAAAAAGAGTTTTTTTTTAAAAAAAATGCTTAAAGCAGTCATAGTCCTGCCTGGAGACAGAAGTAATGTGGACTTAGCTCAAGAACTTGATATCATAGAGGAGGTGTAAGAAACAGTCTTATCTTCTGAGCTATGTACTTTGGTTCTTGACCTCCACCTGAGGCACAGGATATAGACTGTCAAGCGCTGCCCCAGCCCTACCAAGAGCGAACTCAGGAACAGTAAAAAACCCAGTTTCAGTTCAATAGAAGAAAGCTGAGGACGCAAAAACTTAAACTAAAACTCAGAAAGTAAGAGAACATGCTCAGCTGCTCCGTCCTCAAAGAACAGCTGGAACTGGCGGAAGTTGCTGCAGATCTAGTATGATTTTAGCATAGTTTTAAGATCAAATATAAGCTAGCACAGTGACTCAGAAACCCCAAGAGTCCCTCATACAGGAAGACAGTTTGCTCCCCTCGGGTCTTTTCCACAGACCTTTACTAGATGGTGGAGGAAAGGACACGACAACGAAGAAATGTATTCATTTCCAAGAAGCAGAGGCTAATGTTAGAAGGAAGACTGGGAAAGGAAGAGAATTCCTCCAAGACAGCCTTGATGCCCTCAGGGAGCTAAAGTCTAACAGAAGGCCGAAGTTCAAGGCTATCTGCTGGCATAAAAGGCGTCCCAGATCCAAGACAAGGATTTTCAGAGCACTGGATATTATCACAGAGAACAGGTGCATCAATATTCAGAAGACAAGAGGCACAAAGAAGAACCTGGAACCTCTCCAATTACTGAGACCTTGAGCCACGCTTTAGGGAATGTCCTGGTCCCACCTTCCAGCCCTGGACAATCCTACTGGAGCCTCAAGTCTACGCTCACCTCAATTGCACACAGCATTGCTCAAGCCTCTCCACACAAGCCTGACAGGAGGAAAGGACCCTTTCTGGAGAAATGTTGTGTCAACTTGTTTTCTCCATTCTCTAATAGGCAGCATTAGAATTTAATTTAAAGTGGACGGTGCACACTAGGTGGGAACTTCCTGGAACCTAGGAGGTTGACCCTAGAAGGACTCCTAGTCATGGAGGATATGAGGCCTGACCTGGCCATCTTCTGTAACCGGGCTCCCAGCGGTGGGACTGAAACACCAACCCAGCCACAAAATCTACGACCTACAACCTGTCCTGCCAGTAAGATGCTTGAGGGCACTAGTGCCCCAGAGTTTATGGGAGTGGCCAACCGTGACTGGTCTAAATGGAGGTCCACGCCACGAGACGGCGCTCATGCCTGACACTGCCTTGATGGCCAGGAACTGGAACTTGATGGCTCCATAGACCTAGAGTAGAACCAAGCTCAACTGACAAGACAAGTAAGCTAACTGATTCCTGATGATACTCAGCTATACTCATAGGATCGGTGCCTTGCCCAGTCATCAGGAGGCTTCCCCTGGTAGCTGATGGGAGCAGATGCAGAGACCCAGGACCAGACATTAGGCACAACTCCACAGAAGAGTGAGAGGGAGGACTGTAGGATCCAGAGAGGTTGAGGACACCAGGAGAACACAACACAGAATCAACTAAGCAGGACTCCTAGGAGCTTACAGAGACCGAAGCAGCAACCACAGAGTCTGTCTGCATGGGTTTGCATCAGGTCCTCTGGGTACATCCTGCAGTTCTTTAGCTCGGGTTTTTTGTTGTTGTTGTTGTTGTTGTTGAACTAATACCAATGGGAGTAGGGGGTGTATCTGACTCTTTAGCCTGATTGTGGCACCTTTTTCCTCCTACTGGGTTGCTTTCTCCTGCCTTGAAATGAGGGTTTATGCCTAGTCTTGTTGCGTCTTGTTGTGCCGAGCTGATATCACTGCGAGGCCTGCTCTTTTCTGCAGGGATATGGAGGAGCAGTGGGTTTGTGGGTAAGGGGAGGTGTGGGGCTGGGAGGAGGAGAGGGCGAGAAGGCTGTAGTTGGGATGTATTGTATGAGAGAAGAATAAATAAAATTAAAATTGGATGATGTGTACAGAATCAAGCCTGTGTGAATATCATCGGTGAAGGAAACAGTCATTGGAATACAATCCCCAAGAGAGTAGAAATGTTAAACAAACCAAATGGGGAACTTAAAATCCTCATGGCATTATACAATAGAAGAATGAACAGCAAAGGAAACATATATATAAGAAAGACAGCAAATACCAGAAAAGCTAAACGAAGATATCCACTAAACAACCTGTGTTTCCAGTCTAAGCAGCTAAAATAGAGGTGAAGATACAGTCCTGTTGCTAAAACCCTCCTTATAAGACAAACCAGGATCAAATTCCACCAGTATCCACATGAGGAAACAAGAGTTTATGAGGCTTACAGAGAAATGGGTGATGATGTGGGATTTCCCTCTGTATGCTCTGAATACCATTGGTTAATAAAGAAACTGTCTTAGGCTTGAGCAGGGCAGAATATAGGTAGGCAGGGAAAACTAAACTGAATGCTGGGAGAAAGAAGGCGGAGTCAGAAGATGTCATGTAACCGCCACCTGGAACAGACATGCTGAAACCTTGCCATTAAGCCACCGCCATGTGGCGATATACAAATGAATAGAAATGGGTTAAAATAAGATGTAAGAGTTAACCAATAAGAATCTAGAGCTAAGGGCACAAGCAGTGATATATAATATAGTTTAATTTAATAATATAATATAGTTCCTGTGTGGTTATTTCGGGAGTCTGGACAGCCGGGAACACACAAGCAACCTCCTACTACAGGGTGAGGGGTTAGGGCATGAGAAGACAAGAACTTAAAGCAGCTGCATTGGAAGGTCTGCACCCAGAAGTAACGGCTTCCCCGTGGCTGTGTAGAAACAGTTCCCCCTCATCCCTCCCCACCTATATAGTCTATGGCCTGCCAGACAACCTGAGACCACATTTAATTAGAGAAGAATTGCATATAGCTATTTGGGCATAGAGGTTAGACACTCAGTTGAGGGTCCCATAACAACCCCATCCCCTCCGTCCAAGGAGGAAGAGCTACAGTTAACAATACAGCTGTGATAATCTTTAGGGATGAAAACATAAGGATAACCCTCCGTGGCAATACCTCCTCCTCTGGCTTTTACAGGCTTGTTCTCCTTGCTTCTAAAAGAAGGGTTTCTGAGCCTAGAGGGGTATGAAGGTTTGACTAATAATAGCCCTCTTAGGCTCATATATATGAATGCTTAGTCACCAGGGAGTGGCACTAATTGAGAAGGATTGGAAAGTGTGGCCTTGTTGGAGGAAGGGTGTCACTGGGAGTGGGCTTTGAGGTTTAAAAAGTTCAAGCCAGGCCTACTGTCTCTCTCTTCTGCAGATCTCAGCTCTTTTCTCCAGCACCATGTCTGCCTGGTTACCATCTTGATCCCTACCATGAGGATACCAGGCTAATCTTCTGAAAGGAGAAGCCAGCCTCAGGTAAAAGCTTCCTCTTAGAAGAGTTGCCCTGGCCTTGGCATCTCTTCACAACAACAGAGCGCTAAGACAGTGGAGCGCGGGTATGTCTGATTATGCTCCCCAATCTCAGTGAGGTACAAAACCCTCGAGCTCTTTATTTTTTTTT
>PVIU01034326.1:0-11460 GCA_004026605.1 Ondatra zibethicus | reverse complement strand
CCACTTATCTGTCTGTGCTGCATTAACCAGCAGAAAGAGATGATAGAAACTCAGGGCTAACTCCACAACATGACTTCCAGGAAATTTGTACCATAAAGCCCTACTCTACCTGGGACATTTGCTGTACCCATTTTAAAGAGTAATGCATGGATGAAAGAGCTCTCAGCCAAAAAAGTGTGTGGGGATCATTGCTTTATTCCTGTTTTTATTTTGTTAGGGATGCTATTCCTTAAAAATTTAGATGAAGCAAAATTGATTAGTAAACTGAAATCCCTGCCTTTAAATGTTAGTTCTACCACCTACTACACTGGTGATACTGGGAAAATTCCTAACCTAGATGATAAAGTTCATCTTTCCCTCTCCATCTCCCTCTTCTTTTCCTTCTCTCCCACCTCTCCCTTCTCTTCCTACCCACTTCTCTGTTTCTCTCTGTGTGTCTCTGTCTCTTTCTCTCTATCTGTGTGTGTGTGAGTGAGTGTGGTATCTGCATGTGCATGTGTATGTGTGTGCAGATGTGCTGCCTGTGAATGAATAAGAGGAGTACACAGACTCATGGAAAGTGTCTTTGTTAATCACTCTCTACCATACTTTTTAAAGATTCATTTTATTTTTCTTATTTGTTTGTGTCTGTGTGTCTGAAAGCAGTCACTGATGGAGACAAGAAGAAGCATCAGACTCCAGGAAAGTGTTGTTAAATAAAGTTACAAGCTGCAAGGTGTTGAGAACCAAACTCAGGATTTCTGGAAGACCCGTAAGTAGACTTAACCACTAAATGATTTTAAGAACAAATTATCATATGGCCTTAGGCCAGGTCTCAGTGAACTTGCAGTTCACAGATTTGGCTCTATAGAGCAGTAAGAACTCAGGATCCATTCTTTCTGTTCCTGACTCCCGAAAAACACTGAGTTTAAAGATGTCCGCTGCCATGCCCTGCTTCTTCCTGGGTTCTAGATATCTAAATTCAGTCCTCATGCTTGCATTGCAAGTACTTTGCCCATGGAGTCATCTCTCTTCATCCAACTCCATGTCCAAAGTCAAATAAAACCACTGTGATGAGGAAAAAAATATGAGTGGACCTAAGAAATGAGCTTTTATTACCTCATAGCAATATATTATCAGATAATGATAATGAAAAAATGAACACTGTATTCTAAATTAGTATTCTAAAAACGTTCCATTTATATTAGAATTATTTTTTGGGTATAACAAAGAAAATCTAGGAAGATAAAGTACAAAAACACTACAAAATTTCATAAAAAATTAACATTCTTAACCTCACCTCAACTTGATGATATTCTTTTGAAAGAAATAATTTTAAATTAAGCAGAACATATGGAACCAAAGAAGTGTTTCAGTAATTATGAGCAGTTAATGCTCTTACAGAGGACTGTAGTTTGGTTCCTAGCTTCTATGTAAGGTGGCTGACAACACCTGCTTCAGGGATGATATCTATGCAGTCATATGCACACCCACACCAATACACCTAATTAGAAACAAATAAATATTGTTAAAGCACCATTATAACAGAAATTCTTTGTTTGTACTTGATTTATGTGTGATCAATAGTAGTGATCCACAATTTTTGTTTGAAGAAAATTAATTTTAAATTTTTATCAATAATAGTCTTGCTACCTGCATTCTGGTTATACATAAAACATTCTTTACTACCACAACCAGACACAAATGTGTAGCCTAATCCAAGATGGAAATGCTTTTTTTGGGGGGGGGAATGGTGTAGTAATTGTTACTCCAATCAAAGGACAATCTATATTTGGGAATAACACATCACTGATGCCTTTGCTCCAGAAAATAACTCACCTTTCTGCTGCATTAGACAAGACTAAGCTATTTATTGAATTTATCCATGGGGAGAGATGCAGTTCATTTCCTTTAAAAGGATAACAACAATCCCATAGTACCTACTTGTAAGTCTTCCTTAATCAAAAATTAAGATGTATGTATCTGAAAAGTTAAAGGTTGCTGAAATCTTGTATTCCAGTTTGTGTTTTCAGTTAATGATGCAGAAGATAAAATTGGATTAATGAGTCTAAGATATTTTATGACTCAGAGAAAATAATAATTAAGTACTATCCAGAAGCAGCATTAAAACACAGTACTGCAATTGAAGTGAGGTAGAGTCTGTGGTTTAGGAACTGTTTTATTTTTATTATTACATTCCTTGAGACAAGTTCTCATATAGTCGAGCTGCCTTTAAACTCCCCCAAGTAACCAAAGATGACCTTGAATACTAATTGTCCTGCTTCCACAACTCAAATGTTCAGATGTGCCACCACAGTTCCTACAATGCTGCAAATCAGGCCAGCTGTCATGCATATCAGACAAGCACTGGATCAATGAGCTACATCCAAGCCAAGGGTATTTTAATCTTGAAGAACCAGGCACAAACATAAATTAAATTACTTTTTATAAAACTATGCATCTAGACTGAAATATTGTATTAGAGTCACATGATGTGATGGCTAGTTTTATATCAACTGGACAAAAGCTAGAGTGAAGTTGATACACACACACACACACACACACGAGGAGGGAACCTCAATAGAGCATTTGCTTTCATAAGATCAGGCTATAGGCACTTTTTAAAAATGAGTTATTGATCTAAGAGGATCCAACCCATTATTGATGGTGCCATTCCTGGGCTGGTAGTGATGGGTTCTATAAGAAAATAGGCATTTAAGATATTCATCAGTTTGACCACAGGGCAAGGCCAGTTCAGGCACCCTCTCCTTTATTGCTTAGGGTCTTAGCTGGGGTCATCCTTGTGGATTCCTGGGAATTATTCTAGTGCCAGGTTTCCTGCTAGCTCCATAATGGCTCCCTCAATTAAAATATCTCTTTCCTTGCTCTCATCTCTGTCCTTCCTCCATCTCGACCATCCCATTCCCTCAAGTTTTTCTCCCCACTCCTCTTCCCCTTCTCCCCTCCCTTCTCCCCTTACCTTTGTGCTCCCAATTTTGTCTATTTCCACTTTCCAGATGGATCTATATATGTTTTTCTTAGGATTCACCTTGTTACTTAGCTTCTCTAGGATCATGAACTATAGGCTCAATATCCTTTGTTTTACATCTAGTATCCATTTATGAATGAGTACATATCATGTTCATCTTTCTGGGTCTGGGTTACCTCACTCAGGATGTTTTTTTCTAGTTCCATCTATTTGCATGCAAATTTCAAGACATCGTTTTTTACCACTGAGTAGTACTCCATTGTGTAAATGTACTGCATTTTCTTTATCCATTCTTCAGTTGCAGGGCATCTAGGTTGTTTCCAGGTTCTGTCTATTACAAATAATGCTGCTATAAACATAGTTGAACAAATGACTATAATCAGATGAGTATCATAAGATACCATAGAACCAACTGATGGAAATAGAGGCAGAGACCTGCAATGGAGCACTGGGCTGAAGTCACAAGTTACAGTTGAAAAGTGAGAGGAGTGAGAATATGAGCAAAGAGGTCAAGACAATGATGGGGACACCCACTGAAACAGTTCATCTGAGCTAATGGGAGCTCACCAACTCCAACCAGACAGGGAAGGAACTAGCATAGGTCCAAGGTAGTCCCTCTACATGTGGATAACTGTTGTATGGCTGGGCAGACTGCAGGACCACTGGATTTATCCCTACTACTTGTACTTATTCTCATAGGATGGTTACCTTGCTCAGCCTAGATATAGTAGGGGGGAGGGGGCTTGGACCTTCCACAAAGCAATGTGCCTTACCTGTTCTGAGAAGTGGATGGGGGTGTGGTGAGGAAATAGATGGAGGGAATGGGAGGAGGGGAAGGGTAGAAAATGTGATAGGTATGTAAAATAAGAAAAGATAGTTTGTTTTCTTTTTTTGAAAAAATAAAATAAATTATAAAAAAGAAAGTGAGGCTATTTAAGCCCAAAGTTGAGGAGTGCTGGTGTGTTTGTATATATGATGTTATTATATTTTCATTAAAAATAAAATAAATTAAAAACAAAAAAGAAAAAACAGAAAGAAAACAGGCATAGAAAGTCATCAGGAGCAAGACTCTAAGCAACATTCCTCCATGGACTTTGCATCTGTCCTGCCTGCAGATTTCTAGTTTAAGTTCCAGTGCTCACAATTTTTTATGATTAACTATTATATGGAAATAGGAAGAAAAAAACACTCCCCTCAAGTTGTTTTTGTTCACAATTAATCACAACAATGTAACCCTGGCTAAGAAAAAAATTGGTACCAGGATTGTGCGATCTAGCTGTGACAGACCTGGCTGTGATTTGGGGGAGGACTGTGGAAAGACTTTGGATTTTGTGATGGGAAAAACTATTGACTGGTCAAAACTTGTTGAACTGTTCTGTGAAAGCATAGAAGAGAAAGTATTGGGAGAAGTGCAGACGCTAGAAACATAACTGGTAAAATTCCAGAGGGAAATTTGAGATGCATTTAAAGAGTCTATCTTGGACACTGCATACTTTAAATTAAGAATCTATGAGTCTAGAACAGTAGGGCTGAAGAATTGTCTGTGATTGACAAGATATATGAACCAATAAAGTGAAACCTTTGCTGGGACAATCAATTCTGCTCAGCTAGAGCTGAGAAATTACTGGTGACTGAGAAGAGACCAGTATTGTTGTCTTCTGGGAAGTGATTGCTCAGGGTCAGCACACAGAAGCTGTGTTCCAGAGGCAACCAAGGTTGTACCTCATACTGGGAATCAAATTTGGTAGTGCAACAATCATCTTGATGGTACTGGTTTGAAGGCATTAAGAGGTCATAGAGAGCAACTGAGGCTTGGAATTGCACAGCCTTGATAGACTTCTTGAACAGAGCCCAGAAAAAGCTGTTGGTGAAAGTGCAGAGCAGTTGCAGCAGAAGACCTCAGGATTCTGAGACTGCCCATACTGTAAAATGGCCACTAAAGCAGCAGCAACAATGAAGTGCACAGTCCTGAGCCTAAGAGAAAAGCATCAGAGGGTGGAGTCAAAGAAACGATTCAGAAGTAGCTCGGGAGATGGCAGGGGAATCCCAGACCTTGAACACCGTGTTATTTAGTGTTGTGCTTGATTTTGCTTTGTACCAATTGTTATTATATCTTCGTTCTTTCTTCTTGGAATAAAAAAGTGTTTAATTTATTTTTGATTTTACAAGAGCCAACAGTTGAGAGAGTGAAATTTAAAGATACTTTAGAATTTTAGAAAGACTTTTGAATATTTTAAAGAAACTTTAGAACTTAAGTGTTTGAATTTATAAGACTGTGGGACATTTAAGCTTGTAAAACTTTTTTTGTTGTGGTATTAATGTTAATGTTTGATCTTAAGGGTGCACAAAAAGAGAAAGGCTATGGTTAAACAGTGATGTGTTTGTAAGTCAAGTTGACATTGGATCAACTGTGGTGGCTACTACTTATCTTAATTGATATAAGCTAGAGTCATCTGTGAGGAGGGAACCTCACCAGAGAAAATGTTTCCATAGGATCAGGCTATGGGCAAGCCCATAGGGCATTTTCATAATTAGTGACTGATGTGGGAAATTTCAGCCCATTCCTAGTAGTACCCATCCTGCACTGGTCATCTTGGATTTTCTAATAAAGAAGGCTGAGCAAGTCATAAGCAGCATGGCCTCCAAATCAGCTCTTGCCTCCAGGTTCCTGCCATGTTTGAGTACCTGCCTTGGCTTCCCTCAATGGACTCTTACTCATGATATCTAAGTGAAACAAACTCTTTCCTCCCCATGTTGCCTTTGGTCATGCCATCTCTTCACAGCAAAAGAAAAGGAAGTAGCACTCTCGGAAAGATCTAAACTTGTTCCAGCACAACAGCACACACCTATTTAAAAGAAAACTAGTCTCTGTAAGGTGGGAAAAGTGGCTCATGGTTAAAAGCTCTTGCCATGGAAACATGAGGATAGGAATCGTGGATCTCAAGAACCCTCATGAATGCTGGGTGGGCATGTGGTAGCCTCCCCTTTAATTACAGTCTCAAAAGGTAGAGGACAGATTCTTTGAGCAGGCTGGCTGGCCAGGCTAGCTGCATAGGTGAGCTATGTGTTTGACTGAGAAACATTGCCCCAATGAATAAGTGGAGAGTAATCAAGGAAAACTTCTAATATCAACTTCTAGCCTCCATAAGTATTCATGCACGCACACACACACACACACACACACACACACACACACAGAGAGAGAGAAATCTACCCACACACATGTACACAGACCACATAAAAAAGACAAAAGTGGAGGCTTTTTTTTATGTGAATCCCTGAGAGCCCGTATAATAGGATATCAAAGGCAACACTCACAAATAACAAAGAAAGCCACCAACACATGAGAAAGCAAGAGCCTGTCTTCCTCTTTATTTTAAAGGAATTACATCAGCAGGCAGGAGCTCAGCCACCAGCTGGCCAGATAATACAAGGTCATGGGTGGGGCAAATACCCAGTACAAAAAAGTTTAAAATTCTCTCAAATATTATGTCTTTAGTTGGATTATTGTTAAAGATAAGCATATCCCAGGGCTTAGACTACCTACAATTTCCAGTTCCTCCTGAAGCTGCAACCAATTTCTCCTATTTTACTTTTGAATCAAGGTTGATTGTTCCTTCTCGTAGTCTGTATCTCCCTGAAAAGACCACCTCAGTTTTCTGTTCAGACATTTTCCTTCCTGTTTCAAATATATGCACTTGATTGAGTTCCTTTTGTATTGTTGTAGACAGATGCCATAACCAAGGTAACCTATATATAATAAATCATTTAATTTGGGGATTTGCTTACAGCTTTGGAGGGTGAATCCATGACCATCATAGTGGAGAATGGCAGCAGGTAGGTAGCTATGGTGTTGGAGGAGCAGCTAAGAGCTTAAATATTGAGACAAAAACCACAAAGCAGAGAGAGAGAGAGAGAGAGAGAGAAGGAGAGCTAAGTGGGAATAGTATACCATTTTGAAACCTCAAAGCCCACTCCCATTGACATGTCTCCTCAAATAAGGCTACAAATCCCAGAAAAAGAGGAGGATCCTTAACAGCTTTATAGCCAGGTAATCTGCTGTATTCTGTGATAAAAAAGAGACCCTAAATCTAAAGAGGTGGAAGCCATGGGCCAACATCCAAGATTGTCCTCTGACCTCCACACACATCTGGGACAGGCACATATGTAGCAGTATTCACATAAATAACAAACACACACATACACATAGATACACATAACATCACACATACCAATCATCCACGTAGTAATTTTGTTTCTTTGTCTTATATTGACTGTACCAGACCTGAATCATAAGAAAACCCAATTGTGAACACAATCAAAATGAAATCATAGTCTTTAAAAATGAGGACTGCAAGGAATACACTTTTCATTGATAGTGTAACCCTCTTCTTTCACATCATCTATTCGAGTGGATATAGGAAACCACATGAGCAATTGTTTAACCCATTTAGCCCTTAGAAATAATGTCTCTGCTAGGTTTATGGTTTGAACTACCAAGTCATCAAGCAAGGGAGGGTTGTCAGCATTACCTGTAAAAACAAATACCTATCAGTAGCTGTGAATGCCATCTTAATGCCAATTTAGAACTGTATCATTGTGATTATTTTCTATCTGACATTAACATGTTTCCATATTTTAAAGAGTATTTTTCCTAAATCTATATAGATCATGAAGAAGTTACTTCTTAGGAAAACAGTAATAACAACCCTTTAATTCTGACTTTCAGGGAAAAACAGAGTTGGGCTGGACGTAGGCTAAGCACTTGCCTATCAAGTAGAGGCCCTGAGTTCAATCCCCACCCAGAAAAGTCTCCACCAATTGCAATGCTGTTGCAGTTATTATGGGTTGCTGATTTTAGAAACTTCAAATTTTTTGGATTCTAAGATCTATTGGTTCTGATGAAAGGACCAAGTAAAACAAAGGCTTTAAAACACACAGATGAGCTGATTTGGATGAATGCCCAATGGTACCTTCTGAGGCATTAGGAGATTCTCCGGGAAAAGATGGCTTGTTCAAATGACTGACTTGCTTAAATATGTTTCTCTTTCCTTTTTTGTAAAATGTTACCTTATCTTTCTCTTTTTGGTGTTTATGTTTGTACATATATGGATTGGTGAATATATGTAGGAATGGATATACACATATGTGTGATTGTGTATGGGGTGGGGTGTCTCTTAGGGTTTCCTCCTAATACTGCAGTTCCCTTTGGGTACCATTTTCTTTCATACCACTACAGTGTATGTGTACCAGAGAACAATCGTGACTGTCATATCCCAGGCAGTGTATATTTTTCTCTCTTTTCTTCAATTTTAGTGTCTTTTATTTTATAGTTTTGTTATTGCCCTGGAGCCTATTAAGGAGGCTGGACCAGCTGAAGAACCAGCTGCAGGTATCCACTCTACTTTCCCAGAACTGGGATTTGAAGTGCATGCCACTATGTCTGGCTTTTTCTACAAGTTCTGGCAACCATTCAAGGCAATCACTTTATTTTTTGAGTCAACTCATCAATCTTCCATACAACTTTCTCTTAATGTCATTAATTTAATATTTGCTATAACGAAGTAAAACATTTGGAAAGTAAGGCAAAATGAGAGTGAGCAATTAAAAGACAAATTTAGCAGCATCTTATGATTTTCCATAGAAAAGCATCTTCATTCATGGAGATTCAAAACACTGTAGCTTTATTATTTAACTATTTTGTGATATATGTACCTGAATGTTACAGTACATATAAGTAGATTAGAGGATAATGTGGGAAAATTAGCTCTCCCTCCCACCATGGAGGTCCTGGAGCTCAAACTCAGATTCTCAGGCTTGGTGGCAGGGACCTTGCCAGCCCCACCTCAGTTTTAATATGTGCAGTGGCATTGGAGATCTTCACGGCTAGCGTCTCCATCACAGAAGTCCCCAGAAAATAATCTATTCTATTTATCATGGTGCCTAAAGTGCCAGGACCAGTACAGAGTATGCACTAAATCACCAGGCTTCAGGACCGTGAACTGCTTCTTCCTCTCACAGAAAGAAAATGAACAAACTGTGTTTGACTTTGAAATGGAAGGCTATTGAGGAAAAGCAAGACAAATTTTATACACATTTCCCCCTTAGAATCTACTACGAAAAATGCTTGCAAATCTTTATTTTACAGTAGAAAATGTCCCTCGGAGTAATCTTTGCTAAAATTGTGGAGTGGGGGACATTTGTTATCAGGTCTGTGGATCATTTCTACTCTACCCGTGCTTTCTCTTTGCCATGCTACCCACACATTCATTGCTGTTCAAACCCGTCTTGTTTTCTACATTTGTGTGCTGCTCTAAAGCTTGGCCTCTGCCCTCTCTCTCTCTCTCTCTCTCTCCCTCCCTCCCTCCCTCCCTCCCATTCTCTCTCTCTATCCATCTCTCTCTCTCTCGGCTTTTAATTTAAAAAATGCATTTGTTTACTTGGTAGGAGGGGTCACATGTGTAGAAATCAGAGGAATATGTTCAGGAGTCCATTCTCTTTTATGTATGGGGTTTGGGGATTAAACTCAGGTCATTATGTAATTGAATAGAGATCTTACTCACTGGAGCACCTGGCCCACCCTTCTCTGCTTTCCCTCAGGCTATTGTGTCCCTTCAAGCAGGAACCAGATACGTATATGGCTCCCTTCATTTTCCACTGGAGATCATTCACCGCCATAAATTTGAGCTTAACGGTGACCCCAAATCATCATCCTAACAGCATGTTTGGTGTGGAGGGAAGCTATGTGGCTTGCGGAAAATGTTTTCAACTGAAAAGTGGGGACGTTTATTCAATTCTTTACTCAGTCATAACCCAGTCCACTCCTACATGATACTCAATATAAAAGCACCATAAACAGAGAACAATATGGCATTCAAACACTTAGGCATCTTTCTTTACTCTTTCTTGTATTCATGCCATTGTTGGGTTGATTCAAATAAGTGAAGGTTTCTTTGAACACTGTGTCCAATATCAAGGTTCCTGGAGGGATTTCAGGAGAGAATGTCATTCTAGCATCTATTGCACATGGATGGTTTCTTCTAAGCTTCATCTAGGCAGATGGGTTAGTCAATAAATTCATTGCTTTTCAAGCATTAGGACCTTCATTTGATCACTGAACAGAAGTAAAATACTAAGACTAGAGGCATGTGTCTATAACCCTAGCGTTGGTGAGACAGAGACAGGCAGATTCCTAGAATTGCTGGTCAACCAGCCTAGCACTTTCTGTAACCCTAACTACAGAATTAAGGTGAACTAAGCCTGAAGATCACTACTTATCCTTGTGTCTCCACATGTACACACACACACACACTCACACGAGTCTGATATTGATGATAGGAAAGCTTTAACTTTCCCCTCAGATTTCTACTATGTCAGTTGAAATGAAGATTCAATGACTCAAAACACTTTGAAAATACAGGATAAGCAAAACCAGATGAATGAAAGCAAATGAATCACAGTGTAGGAAAAAGCACTAGAGTCACAGGTCACTTGGGAAAGAGGAGTTAAACAAGAAGAAGGGTAGGAGAGAGCATTGAGGGTGAATATGAACCAACTATGAAATCTTGAAAGGATAAATAAAATAGACTATTACACAGCATGATACTAGCATTAATAACATTTATTCTGAGAAGCTCTACCAACAGCTTTAATATATTGAGATTCAGAATTCAAATTTGTACTGCTGTTCTATCCAGGAATGAACAAAATGAGAGACTGGAATTATTCTCATCTGTGTCTCCATGTGGCACCTAGTATAAAAAGTGACAATCTTACAAGGAGGGAAATACTCCATTTTCTATGCTGCAGTTCTCAGATGTTAGATTCAACTAAATATGCAAGTATGTGTTTGTGCATGTGTATGACAGCACACAGATATGTACACTCACACACATATCTGCACACACACACACAAAATACACAGAATAAAAAAGCTGCCAGAGGACAGATTTACAACTAGTAACAGAATTGGATCCCCAGAGAGTAAGACATTGGGTCTAGCAGAGACACAGTATTTGATACAGTTATCAACATGCTTTACAAACAGACAGAAACCAAGAAGAAACAAGTAAGGACAACGGTTTTTCTTAATTAACAGTTTTGCTGGTGACACAATAGAATTTTAGTTTTAAAAAGAAAAAGAAAAAATTATCAATAAAATGACTCACATATTATGTCAATTATAAGTAATCACACCTGAGGGAATTAAAACATTAGGAGAGTAAATGTAAAGAAAAACTGGTCCCAAAATGACTCCATGGCTAAACTGCATACCATGCAAGCCTAATAAGCCTGAACTATGTTCATAGCAGCATTGTTTGTAATAGGCAGAACCTGGAAACAACCTAGGTGCCCCTCAATGGAAGAATGGATCAAGAAAGTGTGGATTATATACTCATTAGAATACTACTCAGCGGTAAAAAACAAGGACATCTTGAAGTTTGCATGCAAATGGATGGAAATAGAAAACGCTATCCTGAGTGAGGTAACCC
>PVIU01034325.1:0-11455 GCA_004026605.1 Ondatra zibethicus | reverse complement strand
AGCCCCTTATCTGTTATACATGCAGTGGCAAGAAGATTGTTAGTGTATAGCAAAGCAGACATCTGTGTGTATAAAGACATACACATCTGAGTTCGAAATGGTAATCTAAGGCACTAGAGTGTGCCTTATATAAAATTACAAGGGCATAGTTTATCAAATTTAGCAATAACATCAACATACAAAATAAGATAGAGCAAATTACAAATGGGTAAGCAACAGCTGAGCAAGCTTCATGAGAGAGAAGAATTAATACATCTGGCATTAGGTAGAAAATGCATAGATCTCAGTAGAAAAGCATGGGAGATAGAATCAGGTTAGGAAGAAGCTGAGAAAAAATCATTATTGATTGTAATGATTACAATTTGGAGTTTGAGAATATAGTCACTGTAATCATTGTCAGATCTCTTTTTGTACAAACATATCCAAAATATATGTTCTTTTTTTTATTTAAAAGGATCCTAATATTTTCTCCTTAGGATACTGGATAAGTATGATAATGAAAAACCAAACTGTCACCTCTTCCTTCATCCTCCGGGGTCTGCCCATGCCCCCAGAGCATCAGCCGCTGTTCTATGCCCTATTCCTGGCCATGTACCTCACCACCATCATGGGGAACCTCATCATCATCATCCTCATTCTACTGGACTCCCATCTACACACACCCATGTACTTGTTTCTCAGCAACTTGTCCTTCTCTGACCTCTGCTTTGCCTCTGTCACAGTGCCAAAATTGCTGGAGAACATGCAGATCGAAATTCCATCCATCTCCTATATATGTTGTCTGACACAAATGTACTTTTACATAGTTTTTGGAAACATGGAAAACTTCCTTCTTATGGTCATGGCCTATGACCGCTATGTGGCCATCTGCTTCCCCCTTCATTACACCAGCATCATGAACCTAAAGCTCTCTGTGTGTATGGTAGCACTTTCCTGGGTATTTAACATATTGTATGCCATGTTGCACACCCTTCTCTTAGCTAGATTGTCTTTCTGTGAGGACAATGTGATCCCCCAGTTTTTCTGTGACTTATCTGCCCTGCTCAAGTTGTCCTGCTCTGACATTTATATTAATGAACTAGTGATATTTTTCTTGGGAGGGCCCATTATTGTCATTCCATTCTTACTCATCATTGTGTCCTATGTACAAATTGTCTGCTCCATCCTAAAGGTTTCATCTGCTCGGGTTATCCACAAGGTCTTCTCCACCTGTGGCTCCCACCTGTCTGTGGTCTCACTGTTCTATGGGACAATTATTGGTGTTTACCTATGTCCATCAGCCAATAACTCTACTGTGAAAGAGACTATGATAGCCATGATGTACACAGTGGTGACTCCCATGCTGAACCCCTTCATCTACAGCCTGAGGAATAGGGACATGAAAGATGCCCTGAGGAGGGTTCTTTGCAAGAAGAAAATCTCTTTATAAGGCAACACTGGAGCTTTTACTTAAATTTATCTGGTAAATATATTAATAATAATATTAAAAATGTATCCCTACAATTGAACCCACATAAAAGAACATACTAGACAATATTTACATTTGAAAATTAATTCCGTTAGAGAAGTAGACCTTGACCACTCAGTGATGCCATCCACTGCCTTGCATGTGTGATTCTAAAAAAATATTGGATAAGAGCCATGTTGGGAGGAGGCAGCTTATTGGTTCCTGGCCACCTGGATAGCTTAGATCCAAAATAATCACACAGAAACTATATTAATTAAATCACTGCTTGGCCCATTAGCTCTAGCTTCTTATTGGCTAACTCTTATATTAATTTAATCCATTTCTATTAATCTGTATATCGTCACGTGACTGTGGCTTACCAGGTAAATTTCTCAGCATCTAACTCTGGTGGCTCCATGGCTTTTCTCTGAATCCACCTCCTTTGTCCTAGCATTCAGCTTGGTTTTCCCCACCTAGCTCTATTCCCCTATAGCTCTGCTATAGGCCCAAAGCAGTTCCTTTATTTATCATTGGTAATCACAGCATACAGAGGGAAATCCCACATCAGAGTCACTGTTGCATCAGATTTCCGTTCCTTTTTTTAAAATTGAAGTACATTCTTCAGCAAGTTCTGCCAAATGTTTGGCTGTGGGTCTCTGCATCTATTTTCATCAGTTACTGGATGGAGCCTCTCTGATTCATTAGGGATCATTTCATTTAGTTTTTATTTCTGACCTTTTTGTTTTATCCTATGCCTCTGGGCTATCTGGTAATATCAGGGGTGACCTCCCTCTAATGGCATGGGTCTCAAACTGTAACAGTTATTGGTTGGTCACTCCCACATTTTCTGTGCTACCTTTACCACAGTACATCTTGCTGGCAGGACAAATTGTAGGTCAAAGATTTCACAGTTGGATTAGTGCCCCAATCCCACCACTAGAAATCTTACCTAGTTGTAGAAGATGTCTGGTTCAGGCTTCATATCCTCTATTACAAGGAGTCTTAGGTTAGGGCTAGGGTCAGGGTTAGAGTCACCCTAATAGAATCCTGGGAGTTTCCATTGTCCTACGTTTTTACTCTCCTATTGAATTGGCCCTCGTTCCAGTTGTCTCTCCCAGTACTGTCTCGCTCTCCCTCCATCCAGCCTTACCTGACATCACCTGAGTGTTCATTAATAAAGTTGAATTTCAGTTTCAAAAGCAGAATTGGTGTTTCCAGAAAATCTCAGATGAGTTGCATGTATAGTAACTGCACAATTTTGTCTCTATTGTTCCTTCCTTTGTAAACAAACATAACATCAAAGTGTTAAATTGTTAGTGCAGTTGCACTAATCACCATCAGAAGAATGGAGACACCAGCAGCTGGACTCAATCAGATAGTGCAATGGAAGGTTTTCCCACATTTCTGTGTATCATTCATTTTCTTCTTTTTTTTTCAGTTGGAGGTGGAACTTGGGGATTTGAGGATGCTAGAAAACTACAGTATCACTGAGCTAATTGCACAAGTTCTTCCCCACATGTCCTTGTGCATCTGCTTGACTTCTCTGCCAACTTTGATGTAGACTGGAGTTTATTAGACAGAGATATCTGGAAGAAAACTGAACAGGACAAGGAATTGTTTTGGAGATACAGTACACACAATTGGGAATTGATAAGTCCAATATATATATCACTGTCTCTGGGAACAGTGGAGATACAGTCCTAAATTCAAAACAGTGTGGATACAGTTTCTAAGGAGACCAGTTTTTTTCCTACCAATTTCTCATATGAAGTTACCAAAGTATGAAGGTATTTATTTTCCTATATAACTATCAATAGAATGTTATGAATTGAAACATAAGGATTTTTAATCTTAACTGGAGTTACACATAAATTTTGTCCATTCCATAAACAGGCAAATAGTAGGTATAAGTTGATGTTATCTTCTTTTCCAAATTCCCCATAAGTCTATTCAGGATTCATCAGTGGCCATTATCAGCTTCCACCTCAGGAGACTGAGAAAATTGGTCCTAGATAGATCCTGGACTATTAATGTTATCTCTAATGAGTAATGCAGGAACTGAACTCCTCTGGGATACAGATTCCCTGGGTCCAGAGATGGCTAGAAGGGGACATATAAGAAGGTGTTGATTACAGAGGCTGTTCTTTCCTGTGCTTATAATAAATAAAGGGGACCAAGGTCTGAAGCAGTGACCTAAATACACCTTCAGTCATTGGAAGCAAATTGTCAGGACTTACCTTACTGTCCTCCAACCTGTTGATCTTGCATTTCCAGTTTATCAAAGCATGACTAGCAATTTTCAGGTATGATAAAATTCTTTGCATTTCCATATTGTGCAATACTTCATCATACTGTAGAAATACCTTGTTGCTCAGTTACAATGATAATAATTTTGTTGATGTTCAGGTTTAAATTACTCACAGGGCATTTTTTCCATTTCAACCTAATAACTGGGTAGGGGCAATGCTGGAGTTGTTAATTATTCTTTTAAAACATCTTTAACTGTGTGATATTAGCAAATATGGAACAGTATATCAAAAAGAGCTCAGAAATATATAACTTCAAGTAATAGATGTACTTGATCCTTATCACAACGCATCAGCCAGAGTATTGACATCATCTGAGTATCCATTTATAAAGTTGAATATCAGCTTCAAAACAAGTGTCATTGTTTTCAGAGAATCTTATGTGAGTTGCATGTATTCTAACTGCTAGAACCATCTCCATGGGAGATTCTCATCCAATAAAGAATTGTGAGTTCAAAAACTGAAGAAGTGAAGTCCATTAGGTCAGCAGCAGCAAGCTTCACAGGTGACCTCTGCCTTGCAATCTCTTCATGTAAGTCTCCATAAGACATGGTCCCCACTCATTCACTGAATACAAATAATTCTTTGAAAATGTTGCATAATTTTTCCTGCATTTCTCTTTTCTTTGTCACCAAACATAACCTTAGAGTATTAAACTGTCAGTGCATCTGCCCTAGTGACCATTAACAGGATGGAGACTCGAGCATCTGGACTCAGTCAGATAGTGTCAGGGAAGCATTTCCCACCTCATGTCATTCATTTTCTTCTGTTACTTTCAGTTAGAAGTAGAATTCAGAGACTTGGGCATACTAGATAGCTACAGGACCACTGAGATAAATGCCCAGACCCTGTCCCCACATATCTCTGTGCTTCTTCTTTACTATTTTGATAGCTTTGATATAGACTAGGGTTCATAAATGCCCAGACCCTGTCCCCAAATATCTCTGTGATTCTCCTTTACTATTTTGAAAGCTTTGATATAGACTAGGTAGGGTTCATTAGACAGAGTTAACTAGAAGAAAACATATCAAGACATGGAACTGTTTTAAAGATACAGCCCACACAATTGAGAATTACTAAGTCCAAAAGGTTCAGAATGGACTCCCTGGAAAGTGTGGAGGTACAGTCTCAAATTCAAGGCAGTGTGTACACAGTTTCTAAGGAGGCCAGCTTTTTTTTCTTCTTCCAATTGCTCATATGAATTTAGTCACATTATAAAGGATTAGAGTTACTTTACTTTGATTTAATGCTAATAACTGATCTAAATGTTAATAACAATGTAGCATTTCATAGAAATTACCAGTACTATAATTTGACCATAATTTCTATCAGGACCTTAACAGTTACTATAATAATTAACTATAAAGTTAGGTATGGATATCTGGAGATGAAATCAAGTGGAGAATAAAAATGCCTACTGCTATATAAAATGTTCATGGTATTTCTTTTTCTGCACCACCATCAGTGGAATCATATAAATTGAAACATAAAGATTTGAGTCATTATTGAAAAGAAAACTGCATTTTAACCCCTAATATTTTCTATAAACAGACTATTGCATATGTAAAGTTAATCACAAAGTATCAAGTTCTCATTCTAAATGATCAAATTTAAGGAGTTTAATATTCTGGGGAAACTGAAGAAGAGAAATTATTTCAGTTTAATATGCATTTCTGCCTTAAATTTGAAAGACGGCTTTGCTCAGGCTACAGCACAGTCAGGAAATTTTCATAGACATTGGGTCATATCCAGGCATAGCTGGTCTTGTAGCAGGATGAGGGCAAGCACAGCCTTTCCTGCATGAAGTGTAGACTATGGTAACAATAGCTGTGAGCCAGTGATCAGAGTCATTGGTAGTTGTGAGATGAGTACAAGATGCTGATGGAACATGGTAGGAGGTTTTATTGTGTGCACAGTCATAAGAAAGGTATAATTTCGCACATGGCATTTCATATTTTGGAAATATAAGTAGAACAGACCATGCTGTTGAGGAGATCATGTAATGGGTAAAAAGAATATTAAATCAGAAATGATGGAGGCACAAACTTCACTTTGAGTACAGTATTACTGAAGAAAAGAATGCAGGCACACTGTGAGACCATACTGTAAACGTTCATACAAGTCAGACAGGTAAGCATCATTTGTGCATGTGCTAGGAATTTTGTCCTTAAAGAACAAGATGGTCATCTGAGGAATGAATCTTTAAAATGAGGAACATAATGTCATCACAGAATGGCAGTGTTTGTTAAACATACTGAAGAAAATAGTATTGAGACATGTGACATGGGTTGGAAATGATGGTATCCCTTTCTAAGATCATGATTGAATGGTTTTAGATGCATGAATAAGAAGAGGATGAAGATAGGAGATTATATGTCATCCTAGATGAGAGGTCAAGGTAGGAAAAAATGCAATATGCTGGGTCTTGAATTCCTTTTACTATGAGAAACAAGAGAAGTAAAAAGCAAGAGATATTGGGAAAGAGAGGAATATATTTATCTTAGGATATATTGAACCTTAGATGCCAGTGAGAAAAAAAAACAGAGAATGACTAGACAGCAATGAGTTAGAGAATTCTGTAGGTTAGAGGGACAACTACATCTGACTTTTAATTGATTTTCTAGCACATTAAAATACATTTGTTTTTATTGGGACTCATACAGAATTGTGAGGATTGGGTGTACAAAAATCCTTCAAGAAAATTCACAGAAAAGAGAACTAAAGAATGGAGTGAACTACAGTTGTCTAGAATAATCAGACAGGCAGAAAAAAAGAGATATACCAATAAATTTTGCATCTCAGAAGTAATTAGGACTGATTAGGCAAAGCTAGAATAGTAGAACATGCTAAAGCAGCATTAAGAAAAGACATTCATGGCTATAGTGAATAAACATATCTGGATGTAGAGATTTTATTTATTTTGATTAGAGTAAGTTTAATTATTGTAGAGTATGTAATACACCATGTGTGTTACAGAAACATGTCTTTTTTCACTGGGATATGGAAATGGATTGGGGAATGTCTGAAGAGTAAGAAGAACAGGGTTAGTATGTCATCATCTACCAAGGACAACTGAAGAAGTTAAGAGATTAAGAATATTCCATGCCATAGTGAAGCAAAGAATAGAAAAATCAAAGAATGTAAAAATAAAGAAAAAATCTTCTTTCTTAATGAGACAAAACAATGGAATTGATATATGATCTTATACAAGCTCAAGTAATTTTTTTTCCTAAGGTCATTGAAAGCAAATCATGACTGAAAACAACCACACTGCCATCTCCCATTTCCTCCTCCTGGGCCTGCCCATCCCCCCAGAGCACCAGAACCTTTTCTATGCCCTGTTCCTGGCCATGTACCTCACCACCGTCCTGGGGAACCTCATCATCATCATCCTCACTCTACTGGACTCCCATCTGCACACACCCATGTACTTGTTTCTCAGCAACTTGTCTTTCTCTGACCTCTGCTTCTCCTCTGTCACAATGCCCAAATTGTTGCAGACCATGCAGAGCCAGGACCCATCCATTCCCTATACAGATTGTCTGACACAAATGTACTTTTTAATAGTTTTTGGAGATATGGAGAGCTTCCTTCTTGTGCTCATGGCCTATGACCGCTATGTGGCCATCTGCTTCCCCCTTCATTACACCAGCATCATGAGCCCCAACCTCTGTGCTTGTCTATTGCTACCACTGTGGATGCTGACCATATTCCTAGCCATGATACACACTCTGCTTGTGGCTAGATTGTCTTTTTGTGAAAACAGTGTGATTCTCCAGTTTTTCTGTGACCTATCTGCTTTCCTAAAGTTGGCCTGCTCAAATATTTATGAAAATGAATTGATGATATTTATCAGTAGTGGACTCACTGTTATTATACCGTTCCTACTCATTGTGATGTCCTATGCAAGAATTGTATCCTCCATTCTCAAGGCTTCTTCTACCCAGGGCATCCACAAGATCTTCTCCACCTGTGGCTCCCACCTGTCTGTGGTGTCTCTGTTCTATGGTACAATTATTGGTCTCTACTTATGTCCATCAGCTAATAACTCTATTGTGAAGGAAACTCTCATGGCCATGATGTACACAGTGGTGACTCCCATGCTAAACCCCTTCATCTACAGCCTGAAGAACAGAGACATAAAAGGGGCCCTAAGAAGAGTTATCTCTAGGAAGAAAATCTCTCTGTAATGGCAGCACTTGGCATTTCTAATTAATTTTATGAAATAAATGCAATGAGGTTAATATTTTATGTCAGATCTCATCCTTCAGAACTGCATGAAAGTGCATGCTACATAACTGTTTAATACACAAAAGAGAGCCGGGCGGTGGAGCACGTCTTTAATCCCAACACTTGGAAGGCAGAGACAGGTGGATCTCTGTGAGTTCTAGGTTAGCCTGGTCTACAGGTGCTAGTTCCAGGACAGGCCCCTCTTCATTATATTTTCTACAGAGAAACCCTGTCTCAAAAAACAAAAAAAAAATACACAAAAGAGAGGTATTTTACTTGAGTAGTTTAAAATAAGATTGTCTTTGATATCTGGCTATATCTTCCTTCTTACCTTCCATAAATAAACCCAGAAATGTGTTTGGAAGAAGTATTATCTAATATGACCTTTATTCTTTACATTCTTAAGTTGTTGCAACATTTTATCATTTTACCCTGATCTCCATGTTCACAGATGTATCAGTAAAAATAGTTTAAGTAATGGTTTCATGGCACTCAATAATGGTGAATTCTCTCCACCATCCAGTTTCCTTTCCTTACAGGTTCTCCCACATTGATTTTAACATAATTTTTTCATATCTTGATTTTTTTCCTGATTAGTCTTGATCCTAAACAAATTTAAGGAAATTGCTTTGTATAATTGTCATTTGTATAATTTTATATTAATTTGAAATTGACTAAAAACCAGGGACCATTCAATTTACTTTTCTAAGATGAAGGAAAGAAAAAAGAAAAAGAGAAATAGGTAAAACCTCATGTATATTTTCTATTTTACTATAAAATTCTGTTAATTTTGGATGGTTTTATATTAATCTCATGACAATCTGAAGCAAATGAAGATTCTGCTTCACAGACTGAATAATGTGAATTTCAATGACTTCCCATCTCACATGGAAGGACAATGATTGTGAGTATATGATATCATAGACAGATCCTCTCTTCTCTGGTTTTATTCAAGAAAATGTTTCAATATGTAGCCCTGCCTGTCCTGGAACTCACTTTGTAGACCAGACTGGCCTTTAATGCATAGATATCTGCCTGTCTCTGCCTCCTAAGTACAGGGGTTAAAAGGCATTTGCCACCACTGCCTGGCCAATTCAACTATTTTGTATCTTTCTATACTTTAGAAGAATTTTTCTTTATATTTTATATTATTTATTTTTTACATTCCTTGCCTCATTATGGCATGGAATAACCTCGGTCCATATGTTTCCTCCATTGTACTTGGTAGGGGAAGACATACAAACCCACTCCTTTGTACTCTGATGACCTCTGCTGACTTCCCCTGACATCCATCTCCTGGTGAAACCAATCTTACCCTAGGGCTCCTCACAACCTGAAAAACATCTCCACTTGAACCTCCGTATAAAGTTCAACAAGAGCATGCACACTTTGAACTCTGTTGCCACAGAGTTTTCTCTTTGTCCTTTATCTGTTTGTTGAATTATGATATCATCTCCCACCCAGTGAGCTACACAACTTCTCTGTAAATATATATTTACAAAAGTGCATAGAACTTTAAATTGTGTCAGTTTTAATGACTATTGTTTTAAAAAAATTATTATTGGCATTCTCATCTAGTTAAAATAACACCAACTATTGTAATGGGTAAACTCTGGAAGCCTTTTGTCATGGTATAACAAAATTATCAGGGAAAAGACAGACAATAGACAATATAAAAATTGACTCATTGTCCTCCACATGTGAAAAACAAAGTTTAAAAGACAGAAATAGATTGACAGGCATCCCCTGTATGGGTTCAGGCCACACCAGTCAGAAGAACAAGTAGGATTCCAAGATACCAGTAGAAGACTCCCACCACTTCAGCTGAGCTCCCAAAGACCCAATCTGCTACCATCCCTTCTCTTTTTACTGCCTTTCCCCACTGCTATGCCCCCATCCTCAATAGAGATGTGCATTCCTTACTCAGGTGTAGAACACACCAGTCAGAAGAACAAGTAAATTAACTCAGGCAGAGATTCACTGTAGATCAGAGACCAAACTGGCTACCAGAATTCCTATTAGGCCACCCACCTACAGCTATTCCCCACTTTCTTAGTGTTCCCCCAACACTATTGCTGATCCCCTTTCCCCACCTTATCATGGTGAACAAGACACAAATATGCTGGAGACACCCTGCTTCATCAAAGACCATAACAGATATCAGAAGTCCAGGCCTGAACTTGCATGAAGACTCCTTGCAGACCCACAGACTATACCTCCTGTCAAAACTCCAAGCCACACAGACCAGAAGACCAGAAATTAAACAGAAATCAAGGAACAAAACACACATCCAACAAAGCCAAACTCAGAAATTGGCACCTAGACCAATATTCACCCCCAAAATACAAATGCCTAGACACAAGTATAAGAATACCATCAACAACAACCAGGGTAATATGTCATCACAGGAGTAAAACTATCACACTACAGCAAGCCCTTAAAACCATCTTAATGAAGATGATAGAGGTTCTTAAAGGGGAAATGAATAAATCCTTTAAATTGAGAAAAAGAAAAAAATTGTTGAAAGGAATAAATCTTGTGAAAATATCCACGAAAGCTACATCTGTGACCACTGGAGCCACAGGCCCTGTCTACACCTAGAGGAAGAGGTAATTATCTGAACTACCAGCTAGACAGCTCATTAAAAATCCCATTATACTCTTCACAGACCTCAAAAGAACAATACACAACTTCATATGGGGAAACATAAAAGAAAGGATAACCAAAACAATTTTGTATAATAAAGGAATTTCTGGAGGCATTATCATCTCCAACTTCAAACTGTACTGTAGAGCTACAGTAATGAAAACATCCTGGTATTGGCATAAAAAAACAGACAGGAGGAACCAATGGAATACAATCCTGTATATCAATCCATTTACCTACAAACACCTGATTTTTGACAAAGAAGCTAAAAGTGTAAAATGGATAAAAGAAAGCATATTCAACAAGTGGTACTGGCATAACTGGATGTCATGTACAGGTATGCAAATAGATCCAAATCTATCACCATGCACAGAACTCAAGTCCAAATGGATCATCAAAGTCCTCAACATAAAACAAGTCACACATAACCTCACGGAAGAAAAAGTGGGAAGTATATTTGAATGTATTAGCACAGGATATCACTTCCTAAGTATAATCCCAGAAGCAGTGACACTGAGAATAGCAATTAATACATGGGACCTCCTAAAACTGAAAAACTTCTGTAAAGCAAAGGACACAGTCAACAACACTAAACAACAGCCTACAGAATGGGAAAAGATCTTCACCAACCCCACATTGTACAGAGGACTGATCTCCAAAATATACAAAGAACTCAAGAAATTTGACATTAAAAAAAAACAAATAATACAATAAAAATGAAAAATAGGCTACAGACCTAAACAGAGAACTATCAACAAATGAATCTTAAAGGGCTGAAAGATACCTAAGGAAATGTTCAACATCGTTAGCTATCAGAGAAATGCAA
>PVIU01034324.1:0-11530 GCA_004026605.1 Ondatra zibethicus | reverse complement strand
CCTGTTTATTTATGTATTTATTGATTGGTTGATATATTTAACTTAATTCAAGGGGGACATGAAGCAGGCCTACAAAAAAATCTAGTTTTCCATGTTTATGGAATAAATTGAATTTGGATCCAGTGCATGGTCTGAGCTGAGTTCTTTCATTGAAGCTGAGATTAAAGAGGCTCATATTACATAGATGAAAAAAATTTATGAATGAAGCATTAGCACATTGTTTTGATGAGTATGAAATAAATTTTACTAAAACAAGAAACTTTAAGCCTGATTATTGACTTCTCTTGGAGCTTACACAGAAAGAGGAAAAAAAAGTGAGAATTCTCACTGGAGGTCAAGAAGCCCATTCCTCACAGCTGAGAATGACAAAGTACCCTAGACACATCTTTGACCACAAATAGAAGCCTTCTCACCCTCTCAACTTCTTTCTCCCTTCCTTTCTTCCTTTCTTTCTTTATCTTCTTTCTTTCTTCCTTCCTTCCTTTCTTTCTTTTTTTCTTTCTTTCTTTCTTTTTAAGGCTATTCAAGGGCTAGGGAGATGACTCAACCAGTAAAGTGTTTACCATGCAAGCCTGAGGACCTGGATGAGATCTCCAACATCCATATAAAAAACCTGATATGGTGGCACATGCCTGTAATCCCAGCACTGGAGATGTTGGAACAGGAGGATTCCCAGGGCTTGCTAGCCAGTCAGTCTAGTGGGTATCTGCATCCACTGAGGGATCCTGTTTAAGCAAATGAAGAAGATACGTGATTTTGATCTTTAGTTTCTACTCACACACACACACACACACACACACACACACACACACACACAAAGGGATTTTCATTGCACACAATTCATCTGAAAAATAAGATCAGCTGAAACTTTAAAGGGAGTAAGAGTTGGTGGTAACAATTGACTTGCCTAGTCAGTTAGTCCGCAGACATCTGTTAAACAAATGCTTAATGAATAAGTTAAGCATCCCTACTTCCATAGGAGATAAGTGGGTAAAAGAATGGAAGGATGGATAGATAAACAGACAGTCAGATGTAAAAATTAAGGCAACATGACACATAGAGACAAGATAAAGTATAAGAGGAGTAGCCAGGATGGAGCTACAGGGTCTGGCAGGAGAGATGGCAAGTCAAGGAGGGTGACATTTGCATCATATCTAAAGAAACAAGGACAAGTTGGAAAAATGAGGACTGGGCACATCAGACACAGGGACTCAAGTGAATGAAGGCGTGAGAATAGGAGAATAAGTGATGCACAAATAAAATCAAGACTAACCAAAAGCAAAGTCAAAACACAAAACAAGTTACAGAAAAAGAAAGCTGTGCTTCATCCCAAGTAAAGTGATGATTTCCTGAACACATGAAGAGCCCTTCAAAACATTAATATTCAGCAGAACAATAAACTCAGGCTTATTACCAGGCACAAAAGGGGAAATGTCATCGGATCCTGGGCAGAGCAAGGGTTACTCAACATTACTCATTAGAAGAAAGTCAACTTAGAAGTACTTTCAGCTACTCATGCGTTCCTACCTGAATGACAAAAATCAAAGGTTTCACATGCCCTGTTGGCAAAACTGTAGGGAAACCCCACTGTTAAATATTATACATGGAAGTATGACATCTATGGAAGAAAATGTGATAGCGGATGACTGACAATCACAAATGTACTTCACTTTGTCCCAGCACAATCTTACTGTTGAGAACGCACCTTTGAATGTATATGACCTATATGAAATGACACAGAATCAGAATTGTTCATTTTACATAGATCACTGACAATAATTGGAACTAACTCAGTATCAACAAAAGACTGGTTAAAGACTCGAGGCAGAACTAAAGAATGACCAAAGACCCGGCTCTCTGGATCGATACGGAACTCTCTCTAAAACAAGCAGAAACGCGAACATAACAGAGAGCAGAGAAAAAAACAAAACCATCCAATCGTGCTCATATTTGATCTGAAATTTCTAGAGGATACATAAGAAGCCAATAAAGTCACTGAGAAGATCCAGGAAATAAAACAAACATGAGCAGGCATAGGAATAAAGCCCTCTCTGTATACTTTCCATATAGTTTAATCTTCTTAATCTTGTGAACGTATCCACTTCTCGGATATAAAATATAACGAAAGCTTTTTCCCCAGAACAAAAGAATTTAAACGACCAGTCACAGAAAAGCAAACACCGAAATGTCAGTGCTTAAAAGCTCACTTCCAAGATGTCATTGTTTTTTACCGCTGGTGTGTAATGTGTAAATGTGCCACATTTTCTTTATCCATTCTTTGGTTGAGGGGCATGTAGGCTGTTTCCAGGTTCTAGCCATTATAAATAATGCTGCTATGAATACAGTTGAACAAATGTCTGTGTAGTATAACTAAGCATTTTTGAATATATGCCCAAGAGTGGTATTGCTGGGCCTGAGGTAGGTTGATTCCCAATTTTCTGAGAAATTGCCATACTTATTTATTTCCAGAGTGGTTGTATAAGTTTGCATTCCCACATCAATGGATGAGTGTTCCCCTTACTTCACATACTCTCCAGCATAAGCTATCATTAGTGTTTTCGACCCTGGCTGTTCTGACTGGTGTAAGATGGTATCTCAGAGTCATTTTGATTTGCATTTCCCTAATGGCTAAAGATGCTAAACATAAATTTGCATGCAAATGAATGAAACAGAGAAAACCATCCTAAGTGAGGTAACCCAGACCCAGAAAGATGAACATGGTATGTACTCACTCATAAGTGGATAACTATAAAGCAAAGGATCACAGAGAAGCTAAGTAACAAGGTGCACCCTAAGAAAAGCATACACAGGTCCACCTGGAAAGAGGAAATAGACAAGATCGCCTGACAAAATTGGGAGCATGAGGGTAGGGGAGAAGAGAGGGTGGAGGGGAAAGGGAGAGGAGCAGGGAAGGGAGGAGGAGAACTTGAGGGAATGGGATAGTCGAGATGGAGGAAGGACAGAGATGGAGAACAAGGAAAGAGATATTTTGATTGAGGGAGCCATTATGGGACTAGCAAGAAACCTAGCACTAGAGAAATTCCCAGGAATCCACAAGGATGACCCCAGCTAAGACCCTAAGCAATAGAGGAGAGGGCGCCCGAACTGGCCTTGCCCTGTAGTCAGATTGATGAGTATCTTAAATGTCACCATAGAACCTTCATCTGGCAACTGATAGAAACAGAGGCAGAGACCCGCAGCAGAGCACTGGGCTGAGCTCCCAAAGTCCAGGTGAAGAGTGGGAGGAGTGAGAATACGAGCAAAGAGGTCAAGACCATGATGGGGACACCCACTGAACCAGTTTACCTGAGCTAATGGGAGCTCACCAACTCCAGCCGGACAGAGAAGGAACCAGCATGGGTCCAAACTAGTCCTTCTGAATGTGGGTGACAGTTGTATGGCTGGGGCTGACTGCAGGGCCACTGGCAGTGGCACCAGGATTTAACCTTACTGCTTGTACTGGCTTTTTTGGAACCTATTCTCTTTGGATGGATACCTTGCTCAGCCTAGATTTAGTAGGGAGGGCCTTGGACCTTCCCCAAAGCAACATGCCTTATCCTCTTTGAGGAGTGGATGGGGGTGGGGGGCATGAGTAGAGGGAACGGGAGGAGGGGAGGGAGTGGGAACTGGGATTGGTAAGTAAAATGAAAAAAAGATAATTGTCTTTTTTAAAAAAAATAAAAGAAAGAAAATTATATTTTTTAAAAAAGAAGAAGAATAAAAAGAAGAAGCTCCCTTCCAACATCTGTTTTCCTTATCTCCAGCTCCCCAAGCTGAGGCAGAGGAAGGCCCAGCTCTCACACCTCCTAGTTTCAATGGAACTATTGTTAGGAGCAGGCATCCAGACTTCACTTACTCCATAACAGAGAGCTGTTGTGAATGACATAGAGGTGGCCCCATAGCCCAAGGGCAACCCCCATTCCTTGGTTCAGTGACACAATCCTTCTGCCCCTTTCAGGTCCAGTGATCACCTGTAATGACATTTCCCCTTATGAGGAAGCCAGATTCCAAATAATCTATGTGCACATACATGTGTGTGGCTTTTCAGATAAAAAAAAAATGGCAGTGCCTAGCTTTGTTAAAGACCTGTGGTTCAGAATTCCACTCGCTATTTGCTGTTCCTCCAAAGAAACACACTCAAGAATACTCAGAGATGCCTTGTCTGTACATAATTAACAAAAGCAACTAGAAGCAAGGTCCAGGCACATCATTGGTAGAAAAGGACACATCACACAAGGACAGAGCAAGAGTGTTTACACAGCGTGGGAGGCCCGGCTCTGCAGCACTAACCATGGGCTTCTAATGGTAGAGCTGGAAGGGTATTGACCAGGCTGAAATGGTGGTTACTGGGGGAGAGGCAGAGCAAGGAGGGCTGCCAAGGGAAGCATAAACTATTCTCTCTCTCTCTCTCTCTCTCTCTCTCTCTCTCTCTCTCTCTCTCTCTTTCTCTCTCTCTCTCTCTCCTCTGCATTGAAATGTGCAAATGGCTTGAGTTCCAATTCCTGGATCTGAGTCAATATCTAAATGGATCCTCCAAAAGAAACTCTATTTTTGATGTGGAGCCAAGTTCTCTCATATCTCTGTACTAGGTGTCCTTGGCCTAGAAGAAAGAAATGATTTCCTGTTGCATCAAGAGGCTCAGAGGATCTGAGTAGGGAAGAGTCAGAATGCTCCTTGAATTCTACTCAATACACAAAATGTAGGTCAGTAGGAAGTTGATTTGTTTGTGACTTTGGCAGGAAACACATCACCCCACCACAGCTCCTACCAGCTTCAGAGGAGAGCTCACATGCTGGAACGTGGGAGCCAGGTGCTTCTAACTTTAACCTGATAGCTGAGATTCTGTAAGAAGCAGTCCTTAGAGGCAGGCAACGGCTGATTCTATAGGACTGAGCTGCAGTGAACAAGTACCTGGCTGGGGAAGAAAAATAATCCAGTGGTATCTGGGAGCATGTGAGGTCGGAGAGACTGAGGAGTGGGCAGCTGCTAACACCTGAGCCAGAGGTGGAGGGATAGGCCAGTGTGCCTCCTACACAGACCTCTCTATACTTTTTTCCACCATGAACAGCAGGACCTAACTAGAACAACCGGAAATGAAGAAATAATAGACACATGCAGAGGAAAGCTGGGATCGGGTGGGCCATGTACTCCGACTGAGACACACTGGTGGCCCTGAAACTCAGAGAATTTATTGTATACAGTTTAAGAAGTGGGTAGGCTTACCTCAGTAGGAGGTCTCTGTAGGGGGGTCTTAGGAGTCAGTCATCTGGGAGGAGGAAGAGGTAATTGATATCTTTTTGTACATTGTCAACATCTCTACTCTAACCAGGGAAAGCCTTGCCATTCCCATAGTTCTGAGGCACTAGGATTCTTGACATGGCCGTGTTCATGTCAACAATACACATTCACTCGGGAATCCATCTGCTTCCCACATTGTTGCCCCAACACACACACACACACACACACACACACACACACGCACGCACGCACGCACGCACGCACGCACGCACACACACACACACACACACACACACACCAGTACAACCTTGCTAAACTACCAACAGATATGTGGTTCTCCTGTAGGCTAAGGGTGAGGGTGAGCTGGGAGTGGGGTAGTGATGCCCAGAGATGTATATGTCAGAGCTTCCTCTCAGTACTTCGGACTTATCTCACTCACATCCTGGGTACCACATTGGCAGTGAGGAAGTAAATCAAACGATAAGATTTCTTCCAGAGAAGTCCGGAAGCACCGCTTCTTTCATCTAGATAAGTATGACTATTAACTTACATAATCATGAAAATTCAATTCCCTAGCAGAGTCAGAACACCATGAAACAACAGATGGTGCCCTGGATCCCTGGGAGTAGACACAAGGAATGTGATGGGGGAAGTGAGATGTGTCCCGGGTTCCCTGGCTGTTCTCCCAAATCAGATGTCTTATTGTGTCTGAGAATGCCACATCTTCTGGCACATAGAGTGTCTGGAGACAGAGATATGAAGGTAAGATCTGCAGCTAAACAAGCGGGGTCTTCTGGAGACTGAGACAGATCTATGAGTGTTATGCTTAGTTCTAAGCTTCTTCACAAGCTGCCTAAAAGAGCCAATACTTCTCTCTCCCTCCAGTCTCTCACCTCTGCCAACTGCACCCAACAAGATAAGCCCTCCAAGAGAAACGAGTGCAAAGTCATCTACCCTCCTAGTGAGTGGACTCAGGGACCAGGGCTGGGAGCGGGCAGAGTCCCAACCACCAATTGAGCATCCTGATGCTATGTCCTGACCAATAGGGGCCATATAATTTGTATATAACGGTTAACATTTGAATGAAACTTTAGAACAAGGGGGTGTCTGAGATCTAGATACACGTAAGAGCCTTTACATCTGCTGTAGTCTGCCTTTAAAATGAAAAACATATGGATCCTAAACATGACTAGACAAGTCAGACCTGGAAACTGGCAGGCTATTCCCCATAAGGAATCTGAGAAGCAAGTGAGGCTGAGCTCACATGTCTCTATCGGACTTTAAATTGGGAGGTTTGCCTCAAAGAAACAATGTTTCTGGGTATGCCATTTGCAATGAGTCTTATCACACATTTCTTTCACACATATCCTCCCAAAAGGCCATGCTGAGACCTGATCCTTGTAGATCACTGACTTTTCAAATTTTTATATAAGACAACATCAAGGAATTTTTAAAAACACATGGGCCTTTCTGCCTCACTCCACATGAATTTTTTAGATTAATATCAAATTGTTTTAATCAACGTTTTTAGGAGTTAGTTACAAGTATTTTTATCCCTGGGATTTTATAAGTACAATTGATCCTCTACCGCCCCATGAAAACATTTGAAAACTCAACCATTCATAGGTTGTGGTGATTTGAATAAAATGTCTCCCATAGTCTGAGGCATTTGAATACTTGGTCTGCAGTTAATAGAATTGTTTGGGTAGGTTTAGGAGGTATGGTCTTGCTAGAGGTAAGTCACTAGGGGCCGGCTTTGAGATTTAAAAGCCTCCCACCATTCCTGCTGACTCTATTTTGTGTTTGCAGTTCAAGATATGAGTCATTGAGCTGTCCCTGCCCCCTCTACCAGCAGCAACATTGGGAAGAGCAGGCCCTGTACCTTCCCTGGAAAAGACAATAGAGCAAACCCCGCTGATGGAGGTGTGGGTGAGCCAGCCCCAAAGCAGTGAGCAAGGGAGAGTTGTCCCCATTACTCATCTGTCCTGAGGCAGTATGGGCAGGAGAGAGTTGCCCCCCCCTAACCCACCAAGTCTGACACAGGTATGAGAACAGGCCCTGAGGTCACAAGAGCAGGAGCTGCCTCTACCAGCTGCAACACTTAGAAGAACAGGCCCTGCACCTCACCTGGATAACACAACAGAGCCAATTTGTTGGCAGAGGTGTGGATGAGCCAAACCCAAAGTCATGACCACGGGAAAGCTGTCCCCACTACTCATTTGTCAAGCAGTGGTGTGGGGGAGGGAGATGCCCCCCCTTACTCCTTGCCCCTTACCTCCTGCAGCAGATGAGAGAGCTGACCCTCCCCCTTACTAGCTGCAGCACTAGGAAAGCGAGCCCAGTGGTCGGAGGTGTGGGGGATCCAGCACCAATGTGGTGAGCAAAGGAGGGCTGTCCCCATTACCCGATTACTCATCTGACGTGTGGCAACATGGGTGGAGGAGAAATGCCCTCCTCCTCACCCCCCACCCATCAATGCCTGAGGCAGGTAGAGGAGTGGCCCTAAGGTCATTAGAGTGGGAGCTCGGTCCCTGCCCCTCACTAGCTGCAGCACTCTGGAGAGTGGCTGTTATACCTCACCTAGGCAACACAATAGAGCTGACCCTGAGGGTGTAAGGGTGGGAGAGCTGACCCTGAGGGTGTGAAAGCAGGAGAACTGGCCCACTCCTTGCTCTTTGCTACAAGAGGTGAATTCGCTGGGGCTATGCTGGAGAGCTCATCCCGGTGGTAAGGACGGGAGAACTGACTGGCAGACAAACCCTGCAGCTGCCCAGACCCAGAGCCAGAGTTATGGCCTGGCCTGCCATCCACTGCATCTTTGATCTGTTGGAGCGCATGAAGGGACCTGACCCACAGACCCAAAGCTGCAGGTCTCCACAACTCAGGGAAACAAGGAGATATTCAAGAAAAGCCCTAGTGAGGGTCCAGCATTGATAGTGGAGCAGAAACCAGAAGCCTCAAACCAGACCATTGACTCTTTGCAATGAACACTTGCAAATAAAGATATATAGACAAAGGGGTTTATCATATGGCTAATTGTGTCACACTGCAGCTTTCATGATGAGATTTTAAATTTGTTCTCTCTTCCCCCCTTTTTTCCTCTTAAATTTTGCTTTATTTTGGAGGGGTGCAGGGGCAGAGGGTGGATGAGAGAGGATGGGGAAATGAATGGGATCAAGACACATGATGTATGGCATAACTGGATATCAACATGTAGACAAATGAAAGTAGACCCCTATCTATCACCATGTACAAAACTCAAGTCCAAATGGTTCAGCCACACTGAACCTTATAGAAGAGAAAGTGGGAAGTACGCTCGAACACCTTGGCACAGGGAACCACTTCCTAAATAGAACCCCAGCAGCACAGACACTGAGAGAAACAATTAATAAATGGGACCTCCTGAAACTGAAAAGCTTCTGTAAAGCAAAGGACACGATCAACAAGACAAAACAACACCCTACAGAATGGGAAAAGATCTTCACTAACCCCACATCAGACAGAGGTCTGATCTCCAAAATATACAAGGAACTCAAGAAATTGGAAACCAAAAGAACACACAATCCAATAAAAAAAATGGAGCACAGACCTAAACAGAGAACTCTCAACAGAGGAATCTAAAATGGCTGAAAGACACTTAAGGAAATGTTCAACATCCTTAGTCATCAGAGAAATGCAAATCAAAACAACTCTGAGATTCCATCTTACACCTGTAAAAATGGCCAAGATCAAAAACACTGATGACAACTTATGCTGGACAGGTTGTGGGGAAAAGGGAACACTTCTGCATTGCTGGTGGGAATGCAAGCTGGTACAACCCCTATGGATGTCAGTGTGGCAATTTCTCAGAAAATTAGGAAACAACCTTCCTCAAAACCCAGTAATACCACTTTTGGGTATATATCCAAAAGATGCTCAATTGTGCCGCAAGGACATGTGCTCAACTATGTTCATAGCAGCTTTATTTGTCATAGCCAGAACCTGGAAACAACCTAAATGCCCCTCAATTGAAGAATGGATAAAAAAAATGTGGTACATTTACACAATGGAGTACTACACAGCAGAAAAAATAACGACAGCTTGAATTTTGCAGGAAAATGGATGGAACTAGAAAGCATTATTTTGAGTGAGGTAACCCAGACACAGAAAGACAATTATCACATATACTCACTCATAGGTGGTTTTTTAAACATAAGGCAAAGAAAGCCAGCCTACAAACCACAATCCCAGAGAACTTAGACAACAATGAGGACACTAAGAGAGACTTACATAGATCTAATCTACATGGGAAGTAGAAAGTATAAAAAGACAAGATCTCCTGAATAAATTGGGAGCATGGGGACCTTGGGGGAGGGATGAAGGAGGGAGGGGAGTGGCAGGGAGGGGAGCAGAGAAAAATGTAGAGCTCAATAAATATCATGGGGAAAAAAAGACACATGATGTAAAAGACACAGAGAATAAATAAAAAGAAAATTAAAAAAAAAAAAGATAGGCGTCCTCAGCTTCCTGCTCCAGTCCCCGCGTCTACCTGCTGTCAGGCCTCCCCACTGCGATGATAATGGACTCTTTCCCTCTTGAACTGTAAGCCCAAATAAACCTTTTTTTTTTTTTATAAATAAGGCCTTAGTGTTTTATCATAGCAATAAAAGGGTAACTAATACACATGTGAAAAGCAGGTTTCGACTGAATCTGTACTAAAAATATACAGATTAATGGTAAACCACCTGCCTCTGCCTTAGACTTGAAAGCCATCTTATAGTAAAGACAAACTAGGTTCATTTCTGTTTATGATTAAATCTGTTTCTCAAGGATCGGGCTATGCCCCACCTATAACTACAAATAGCTCTGTACTGCCTGTTCCAGGAACAGCAACCATGCCTTTGTTTGAAAAGATTGCTATGACCACCTGTTGCTATGACCACCTCATTATGACCCCCCTTGCAACCATGTCTTGTTTCAGGAGGTTGTTATGAGCAATTGGCTATGCTTACATTCTGCTTCTGTAAACCCGCCTATTTGCCTGCCAAATCCCCCATTTGGAAGCTCCCTACTCCTGAACTATGCAAACTTTTATCTTACCCATGTCCAATGTCAATCTCTTGAACTTACCTTTAGGGAGATACAGCCCATATACACCAATAAAAATAATTAAAAACTTGCTTTAATTAATTGCTTGCTTTAATTAATTTGCCATGATGTTTGGGTTGGTGGTTTTTCTCTTCAAATTTGTGGGATTAACAATTAACTTTTCTTATCTTTATTTCCTGAAAATTGCAATAAAATTATCTATATAAAGAAGAGAAAGTGGGAAGTACGCTCGAACACCTTGGCACAGGGAACCACTTCCTAAATAGAACCCCAGCAGCACAGACACTGAGAGAAACAATTAATAAATGGGACCTCCTGAAACTGAAAAGCTTCTGTAAAGCAAAGGACATGGTCAACAAGATAGAACGCCAGCCTACAGAATGGGAAAAGATCTTCACTAACCCCACATCAGACAGAGGTCTGATCTCTAAAATATACAAGGAACTCAAGAAATTGGAAACCAAAAGAACACACAATCCAATAAAAAAAAATGGAGCACAAACCTAAACAGAGAACTCTCAACAGAGGAATCTAAAATGGCTGAAAGACACTTAAGGAAATGTTCAACATCCTTAGTCATCAGAGAAATGCAAATCAAAACAACTCTGAGATTCCATCTTACACCTGTAAGAATGGCCAAGATCAAAAACACTGATGACAAATTAGGCTGGAGAGGCTGTGGAGAAAAGGGAACACTTCTGCATTGCTGGTGGGAATGCAAGCTGGTACAACCCCTATGGATGTAAGTGTGGCAATTTCTCAGAAAATTAGGAAACAACCTTCCTCAAAACCCAGTAATAGCACTTTTGGGTATATACCCAAAAGATGCTCAATTGTGCCGCAAGGACATGTGCTCAACTATGTTCATAGCAGCTTTATTTGTCATAGCCAGAACCTGGAAACAGCCTAAATGCCCCTCGATCAAAGAATGGATAAAAAAATGTGGTACATTTACACAATGGAGTACTACACAGCAGAAAAAAATAACGACAGCCTGAATTTTGCAGGAAAATGGATGGAACTAGAAAGCATTATTTTGAGTGAAGTAACCCAGACACAGAAAGACAATTATCACATATACTCACTCATAGGTGGTTTTTAAACATAAGGCAAAGAAAACCATCTTACAAACCACAATCCCAGAGAATTGAGACAACAATACGGACACTAAGAGAGACTTACATAGATATAATCTACGTGGGAA
>PVIU01034323.1:0-11457 GCA_004026605.1 Ondatra zibethicus | reverse complement strand
TCCATCTTACACCTGTAAGAATGGCCAAGATCAAAAACACTGATGACAACTTATGCTGGAGAGGCTGTGGAGAAAAGGGAACACTTCTGCATTGCTGGTGGGAATGCAAGCTGGTACAACCCCTATGGATGTCAGTGTGGCGATTTCTCAGAAAATTAGGAAACAACCTTCCTCAAGACCCAGTAATAGCACTTTTGGGATTATACCCAAAAGATGCTCAATCATGCCACAAGGACATGTGCTCAACTATGTTCATAGCAGCTTTATTTGTCATAGCTAGAAACTGGAAACAACCTAAATGCCCCTCGATCGAAGAATGGATAAAAAAATATGTGGTACATTTACACAGTGGAGTACTACATAGCAGAAAATAATAACGACAGCCTAAATTTTGCAGGAAAATGGATGGAACTAGAAAGCATTATTTTGAGTGAGGTAACCCAGACACAGAAAGACAATTATAACATGTACTCACTCATAGGTGGTTTTTAAACATAAGGCAAAGAAAACCATCTTAACAAACCAAATCCCAGAGAATTTAGACAACAATGTGGACACTAAGAGAGACCTACATAGATATAATCTACGTGGGAAGTAGAAAGTATAAAAAGACAAGATGTCCTGAATAAATTGGGAGCATGGGGACCTTGGGGGAGGGTTGAGGGAGGGAGGGGTGTGGTAGGGAGGGGAGCAGAGAAAAATAAAAATAAAAAGAATCTTAATTGTACTCTATAAAATCCTTGCATCTCTTTCACAGCAGTTTTTACAATTTAAACCTATTCCTAGTCTTAATCATTTTATTATGCCAAGTTCGGTTGTTATCACTGGGAGGCCTGCTCTTTTCAGAAGGGAAATGGAGGAACCGTGGATCTCGGGGAGAAGGGAGGCTGGGGGGATTAGGAGACAGGGAGGGAGAGGAGGCTGTGGTTGGGATGTATCATATGAAAGAATAAAAAATAGATAAAATAAAAAAACACAAATTTGAGGAAAATAACATTAAAAAAAGACTTGAGAGCTGAAAACAAGAAAAAAGAGACTAGAGAAGACACTATGATTTTAAAAGCATTCAGTTTCTTTTTTCCTGGCAATCTTCTTCACATCCTGGAGCTTGTTTTAAGAATACCTAGTAAGACTACTTTTGGCAACATGATTTTTTTCATTTGTGAGTGGTTAATAACTGGAAATGTGATTTGGGTAAGGAATGTAGGCTTGTGATCACCTCTCCTCAGCACCAGGACCCCTACTGGAACAGGCCTCAGCAGGCCCTGCACATGCTACTAAAAGTTCTATGAATTCATATGTATGTTGTTCTCATAGTATGTTCCTATAGGCCTCATTTCTTTATATTCTCCATCCTATCTGTCTCTTAAACATCTTAAAATTCTGGCACTTCTTTACGATTCCTAAATAAGAAAGGGAAAGAAATTTATGTAGATAGCCCATTCAGGACCTACTGTTCCCAGGTCTCTTTATGCTCCTTGTTCTTCTGTTTGTCTCTGTATTTTTTCCTACCTTCTGCATGAGGAAGCTTCTCTGATTATGTCTGAGCAGGACACCAACTTATGAGGTAGAACAGAATGTCATTAGTAGTCATTAAATTTCTATCTTCTTTTAGCACAACAGTATTTGCTTTTCCCTAATCCCTGGACTATCTAGTCTCAAGTTGTTGACTGTCCAAGTAAAGCTGGGGATGGGTTTCATCTCATGGAGTGTGTCTTAAATCCAAACAGATGTTGGTCAGTTAGTCCCTTAAACTTATTCAGTTATTGCACTCATTATTTTGCATTAGATCACCATCGTAGATGGAAGCGATTGTACCTGACCTGCTGTTTTCCTTTCTCCTTTGGTAGCATGCAGAGTCGCTTCCAGTAACATGAAAACAAGATAATATAAATGAAGTTTCTACATAGGCAACTTCTCTATTTCTCCATGTTTAATGAGTTGTGACGAATTTCTCTTCATCAATAGGGCCTCACCATAAATTACTGGACAGGAACCAAGAGACTTGACATTGATTATTTGGAAGTTTCCACTGTGCACTTTGGCAAAAAAATTGATTAGATGTAACCCATTTCAAGACATGAAAGCTCAAGTGTAAAATAAATATGTCAAATTTGGCCTCTGTCTCCATAGTTATGTTGTGATTTCCTTTTATATCACTTTAATATGATGTTGTAATGTTGTAGGGAGGGCCGCTTGTTTGTCCCAGCCACCCTGCCAGCTTAGACTTGAAATAATCACACAGAAATTGTATTAATTAAATCACTCCTTGTCTTATTAGCTCTAACTTCTTATTCGCTAACTCTTACATCTTAATTTAACCCATTTCTATTAATCTATATATCACCACAATGTCATGGCCTACCAGCAAAATTTCAACACGTCTTTTTCTGGTGGCAGATCCATGGCATCTCTTAACTCTGCCCTTCTTTCTCCCAGAATTCAGTCTAGTTTTCTCTGCCTACCTAAGTTCTGCCATATCAACAGGTCAAGGTAGTTTCTGTATTCATTAATGGTATTCAAGCATACAGAGGGAAATCCCACATCACACTAATCTTGTGCTGTATTTAGTTTTCATACAACCTTTCAAATGCCCTTAGAATTAGCTGTCAATTACCAGATTTCTTTCTTACCTTACCTTTTCTCCTCTCTTCATTTTATCCTTCCAGTGCTGCTCCTACCATTCATCCACAATTATGTCTTGTATTTTGCCTTGAAAGAAAGGCTTAAGCCTGCCTCTCAGTCTCCTCTTACTCCACATCTAAACTATATATATATATATATATATATATATATATATGCCTGCTGTTTTAATACTTAACAGATAACATCAACATGCAAGTGAATACCTACCATATTTAACATAGGTTTTGTTACTTCACTCAGGTAACTCTTGGATCCATCAATTTACCTATGAATGTTACTGTTTCATTGATTTTAAGGGCTGAGTACATTTTATAAATATACCACATATTCTTTATCTATTCTTCTGTTGAGAAACATCTAAGTTGCTTGCAATTCCTGGCTCTTATTAGTAGAACAGGAATGAACAGTATCTGTGGTAAGATGATGTGTCCTTTAGGCATATGTCCAAGATTCTTGAGGTATTTCAAATCCCATCATCCTAGGAACCAACACATTGATTTCCATACAGATTAACCAAGTTCACACTCTCCCAAGCAATGGAAAAGTGTTCCCTGTATGCTATATCCTAGCCAGAATAAGCTATTAGTTGTTTTATTGATATTGACTGAAAGGTATATCATGGCATCTCAAAGTAGTTTTCATTTGCTTTCCCCTGGTGATTAAGAATGCTAAACAATCTTTTAAGTACTTTTATTTCTTTAAATGTTTCTCATATGTTTATGTTTCCTCTTCTGAGAACCCCTTGATCAGATGTGTACTTTATATTTTCCTTGATAACCCTTTTTGTTTTGTTTGCTTTTTGTTGTTGGGGGCTCTCAAGGTAATTTAGATATTTATCTTCTGTCTGATATGGAGTTGGTAAAAATCATTTCCCTTTCTGTAGGCTGCAACTTTGTTCTTTGCTATCAGAGGTTTTTCAGTAACAAAAGTCCCATTGAAAATTAGTATAGTTTTAGTCATATTAAAATAAACATTTTACCATTTATTCTTTCACATTTACTTCTTTCACTATGTAATTATAGTACCATAAAATTATTTTTATCATGGTATTTCACCTCAGAATAAATAAGCATCATAATGTAGTTATTTATTAGGGAAGATAACATCATAATTCTATTTTTTGTTTATTTTTTAAATCTATCATTTCTCACTTTACATACCAATCTCTTTTAACACTCCTTTCCATTTTCACATTCTTTCCATCCCATCCTCTATTCACTCCTCAGAGAGGATAGGGTTTCTCATGGGGAATCTACAAGGTCTAGCACATTGCTTTAAAAAAGGACCAGGACCCTCCCTACTCTATCTAGGCTTAGCTATGTATCCAAAGATAATGGGTTCCAAAAGCCAGTACAAGCAGTTGGGATAAATTCTGGTCTCACTACCAGTGGCCTTACACTCTGTCCCAGTCATAAAACTGTCACCCATATTCAGAGGGCCTAGTTTGTTATTCTGTTGGTTCCTTCCATGTCCTGCTGGAGTTGGTGGTCTCCCATTAGCTCAGGTAAGCTATTTCAGTGGGTATCTCCATTAAGGTCTTGACCTCTTTGCTCATATTCTCACTCCTCCCACTCTCAAGTGAACTTTGGAAACTCAGCCTGGTACTCTACTATGGATCTCTACCTTTGTTTCCATCATTTCCTAAATGAATGTTCCATGGTGACATTTAAGATAGTCATCAATCTAACTACAAGGCAAGGCCAGTTCAGGCACCCTCTCTACTAATGCTTAGGGTCTTAGCTGTGTCATTCTTAGGGATTCCAGGGAATAACTTTAGTGTTAGGCTTCTTGCTAAAACCGGAGTGGCTCCCTCATCAAGATATCTGTTTCCCTGCTCTCTGACTCTGTCCTTCCTCCATCTCTATTATCCTGTTCTCTCAAGTTCTCCTCCCCACTCCCCTTCTCCTTTGCTCCTCTCCTTCTGCCCTCCTGATAGAAGAGAAAGTTGGAAGTAGCCTTGATTACATGGGCACAGGAGACCACTTCCTACGTATAATAACAGCAGCACAGACACTGAGAGCAACAATAAATAAATGGGACCTCCTCAAACTGAGTAGCTCTGTAAAGCAAAGGACACAGCCAATAAGAAAAACAGGCAGCCTACTGAATGGGAAAAGATCCTCACCAGCCCCATACCATACAGAAGTTTTATCTCTAAAATATATAAAGAACTCAAGAAATTAGACAACAAAATACCATATAATCCAATTTAAAAAGCGGTTACAGATTGAAATATAGAATTCTCAATAGAAAAATCTCAAATGGCTGATAGATACTTAAGGAAATGGTCAACATATTTATCCATCGGAGAAATATAAATTGAAATGACTCTTAGATACCATTAAACCTGTCAGAATGGCTAGTATCAAAAACACTAATGACCACACTTGGGCATATACCCAAAGGACACTCAATCATACTAAAAGAAATTGTTGAACTATGTTCATAGTGGCATTATTGTAATAGTCAGAACCTGGAAACAACCTAGATGCCCACAACTGAGGAATGGGTAAAGAAAGTGTGGTACATTTACACAAGGCCAGTTCAGGCACCTTCTCCTCTGCTGCCCAAGTACCTATCTGGGGACATCCCCGTGGACACCTGGGATCCCCTCTAGAGCCAAGTCTCTTGCCAACCCTAAAATGGCTCCCTTAAGATATCTTCTTCCCTGCTCCTATATCTGCCCTTCCTCCATCTCAACCCTCCCAAACCCCCAAGCTCTCCCCAATCCTTCCCTTCTCCCTTCTCCCTCCCCCTCTTCCCTACTCCCTCCCTATCCCAGGGTTTTTTTTTTTTTGCTCTTGCATACACTTTTTAATTACTTAGTGACTTAACAGTTTAAGTTTTTTCTACAAGGTAAATTGTCTACACGTGTAATAGCATATTTCTAACTGAGTGTCCAGGATAAAGGGTCATTTGAGAAATTAAAATAATCTTGTTTAATTATGAGATTATAATCCCATTAATTTCTCTGTATGAAAAATTAAATTAAGGGACAAGAAAAGAGAATCCATAGAAGGCCATTGAAAATACTGGGCAAAGATGTGGCTGTGGAACATGGGATTTGAAGACTTTAAAGAATTAGACTATAGTCTAATGCTGTAGATAATTTTACATCAAGTTCAGTGTCTTATTATACACAAACAAAAAAAATAATAATACAAAGCATGTTATTCGAGTTCTGAAAAACATGGCCAGAAAATTCTGTAAATAAATAACAATAAGAACATTCTAAATGATAATAAAGCAGCCCTTTCCAAGAACTTTCTCAGGACACAGCAATTTAAGTACAATTGTCTTGAACATACCATAGATTAGAGCTCAGAAAGCATTAAGCAATTCAGAGGCCATATTGAGACTCAAGGTACCCTGAGGGCTGCACTGATCATTTCCTTTCACCAGATGGTGATCTATAGCAGAATGAGCATGTCTTGTAAATTGAATGCAAATAGTTCTTTCAGAAGGCACAGAATCACGTCCAAGAACAATCCAGGGAACAAATATACCTGAGGTTAAAGGCCATCTGCCTTTTTCCCTGGACCCTTTCTCAAAGTATCCCAAGGTATTGCTCAAGATGCGTAATACTTTTGACAGTGTTCTGGTAGATATGTGTGGGAAAATATTCTACACATATTCAGATATTTTGGGTAATTTATTTAGCACAAATCTGTTTTTGATTGTGATTTCTAGACTAGGGCCACAGGAAATAAACTATTTTTATTTAGAATTTCATTTTCATTTCTGTTGCCTAAACCAGAAACACTGAAAGTTACCAACTTGAAAGTAGAACCTTATTTAAGTATGCCTAGAGCTGTGAATTAATTATGTCCTAAATAAGTTATTAGGACAATATTGTCATGGATACATTATTTATAGACAGATTTAGGAAAATTTGTAATGGCAAAAGTACTGAGGTGACATTTCCAAAGACATTAACATGAAAATGAGGAGAATTTGAAGAGAAAAAATTTATTCAACATACAGCTTCTTACTAAGATTATCTTCAATAATGTATAGTGCAACTACACTTTTTATTTCTAATATACACATGTAAAATTCATAGGCTAGCTCTAAAGCTTGCTTCAAATTAAGTTTGCATGTATAAATGAAAAAATAGACACTCAGTGACAGTAGAATTTATATGATAACAAAATTATATTCAGACATTGTCACACATGCACAATGAATATATTAGAACAAAATATTCTTTAAAGTAAATATAGACTGTTTATGCTTTTAAAATAAATTTTGGGATTTTTGTCATGATATGAATATTTTGAATTTTAGACAGACCAATATAATGGAATTGAATTTTAGGTGATATGTACCTTTTAAAAATTAAATAACAAAGAAGTGATCACATTATACTCAGTGAAGCTTGTTATTGAATCCAGAATAGCAACTTTCTTGCTTATTTATGTTTTTAGAGCAATAACATTATGCTATTTTATAAAATGATCTTACAGAAATGGGCCCCTAACAAGAAGCTGAATAGAAATAATCAGTGAAAAAGTTCAGAAACAGCTGTAGCTAATGCTACAAGCACCAGAAAGCAAAAATTTTCAAGTAGTCTAGGTGAATTCTCTTCACATGCATTATGTATTAAGTTTCAAATCTTAGATTATCAAGACAAAGAATTGGAAAATATATTATGTATGCTTTTGTGTGCTAGCAAATAAAATTCAATCACAGTTCTAAATGGTCACACATCACTGAACCATGAACAAAAATACAGTAGAAGTTTTGTGAATATATATGATACTATAATTTACGTACTACAGAATTCTATAAGCTGTCCACTAATCATGAAGCATATACTAAAACCAAGAAATCAACTATATTTAAATTTTAGGTAATATGTCAGTATTGATTAATGTTTTCAAGAAGTTAAAGTATGTTTTACTTTCATAATGTTTGTATAATAATTTTGATCTAAAATATTTATACATTTCTATGGGAAATACAGTCTATTGGATTTTATATTTTTGAACTTGACAACTGGGAACTTAAGAAGATTTTTGGCTTCTGTGTGACTTTTTAGTCCCATCCTTCTTTGTTGTTGCTGTTATAATGTCAGAGGACATAGATAAAACTTAAAGAAACCTTGCTGCATTTTGATTAAATGGTATTGCCTCTTTCAATTTCTTTAAGAAAATTTCCTTCGCCCTCAGCCATTGCTTGTCTCTATTACATACCAGCAGCAATCTGAGAACATTCTCTTCTAAGCCATTCACAGGATTTCATTTTGTAACCAAATATTGTTTGATTTTTGTTTGATTGACACAGCTATGAATCCTGCTGAAGTGACACAGAATTAAAAGATTTGATTATCATTTTTAAAAGAGATATAGTGGATGACTGAGGAAGAGTTTCCATTAAGCATGGAGAGTGCATTAATAGATCAGAAGAAGGAGGTGTGAAAACCCTGTGTCCTCGTGAACATCATGTCACAACTGCTTTCTACTTGCAACTTCTAAGATAATCTACCTATCTTCTAAGAACTTTAGAATCACAAAATCCAAAGAGAACGCATTGCCATATGATTATTATCAATATTCCTAATATAAAGCCTTCTAACGATAACTTCCACCACTTAGAATTTGGATAACCAGAGTTGTTTTTAATAAGGCAAATGACAAAACAATTATCTGGTAGAAACATTTTATTTCATGTATGTCAACCTTACACTTGTCTTTCTAGTGACTAATTTAGCAAAAATAGTTTATTTTATACTTTAGTAAAATACATGACATAAACAGCTGTTGGGAGTTTATACATTTTTTAAAATATTGTAACACATTTTCAATTTTATTACCAAGTTTTCTCACAAAGGGAAAGATAATTGAATTAATCTCTACCAATGTTTGCCATTATAGATAACAGCTAGAGACACAGTATTTCCAAATGAAACAATCCAATTGGCAATTTTAAAAATGATAATTTAAGAATAGACCTATAAATCTTTGAAGATGTGTCTAGATAATACCGGGTTAAAGAAAGAAGAATTTTGATATATTCTGCTTGAAAAGAAGTAAAAAAAAAAAATTAAGTTCCTCAATTTATGAAGAGACATAGGTGCTTTGTTTAATGTCTAATAATGGAGAAGGTTTTCCCTTAGTAGGTACCTTGATAATGATTAGCATCTTCATCTGTGTCTACATTTATGGTTCTTAAAGCAGGCACATTTCATTTCTTTTTTTCTCAGTCCTCATAGTTAATTTTAGGAGATATTATCTTGAAGAGATTCATATGCAATTACATTTTGAAGCTAGGATTTCTCTCCAAAATATGAAAAGTCACTTTTAAGAGAACATACGCATGCAGTACTTTAGCCTCTGTGACAGGAAAGTTGATTACCAATTTATAGTAGATTCCTTAGCAACTCTAAAGGGACAGGCAGCTATGTGGAGACTGTCTGTCCATTTCTGTTACTAACAGGATATACCAATTAACACTGCTGTTGTATTCTACAAGCATTTCTAGGTATATGTTTCAGATTCTGGTTTAAGAAGGTAGAAGATCAAAAGTTTTCTAGCTTGCCCTTTTCTCTACAAGATACACTATTGAGCCTTGGCCAGCAAGGGGCCCTGATACAGTACCAGCAGATCCATCCGGAAGGGTAAATGTGTCCCCGCCTGGCCGTCCAGACGCCCTGAGAAGGGAGTAAAGGCGGCCACCCATCCCCTAAACTTTCTGGCCATTCAGAGTGGCTTCTCTCTGGCTACTGGCTTTCCTACATATCCCACCCCAGCTTACCCCCATGCACCCCTTTGCATCTGTGGGGTCCTAGGATCTCCCAACAAAGCCTGCTTTGGAGCTGAGGCTCTGGGGACAAAGTGGTGAGTGCAAGGCTGCAGGGATTTCTTTGTTCCATGGAGCCAGCATCTACCAAGCCCGCCCTTTCATCTGCAAGGCCCTTGGCCAGCAAGTGGCACTGATCTAGTACCAGCAGATCCATTCAGAGGGCTTCCTTAGATCCACCACCACAGCCTACTTCAGGGAGGATGGGATCTGAGAGCCAACTCCAGTGCTGAGGGGAACTAAGAGAGGGCAGAATAAGAAGAATCCCCAAGTACACAGCCAAAACGAAAATTGGACCAGGCCGTCTATACTCTCCTGATCACATTCGAAGGAAGAGATGGGCAGGCGCTAAGGCAAGAATTCCTCCAACAACCTTAAAAGCAACATGATAACACCAGAATCCAGCGTATATGCAACAGGAAGACTTGAACAACCTAACCTAGAAGAAGTAGAAGAATTGACGTTAAACGTAACATTATGAAAATGATAGAGACCATTAAAAAGGATGTGAAAAACTCCTTTAAAGAAATGGATGAGAAGACTAACAAAAAGTTAGGAGAAATGAATAAATCCCTCAAAGATACCCTAGAAAACCAAGAAAAAGCAATCAAACAGGTAATGGAAACAGTTCAAGACTTGAAAACTGAAATGGAGGCAATGAAGAAAACAAAAACTGAGGGATGGATGGATGTGAAAAATCTGAGTAAATGAAAAGGAACTACAGAGACAAGTATAACCAACAGAATACAAGAGATAGGAGAAAGAATCTCAGATGCTGAAGATATGATAGAAAAAATAAACTCATTGATCAAAGAAAACAACAAATCCAACAAATTCTTAACAAAAAAAACATCGAGGAAATCTGGGACACCATGAAAAGACCAAACCTAAGAATAATAGGGGTAGAAGAAGGAGAAGAATTACAGCTCAAAGGGCCAGAAAATATATTCAACAAAATTATAGAAGAAAACTTTCCCAACCTAAAGAAGGTTATTCCTATGAAGGTTCAAGAAGCATACAGAACACCAAATAGACTGGACAAAAAAAATCCCCTCACCATATGATAATCAAAACACAAAACATACAGAATAAAGAAAGAATGTTAAGAGCTGCAAAGGAAAAAGGTCAAGTAACGTATGAGGATAAACCTATCAGAATTACACCTGACTTCTCTATGGAAGCCATGAAATCCAGAAGGTCTTGGATAGATGTGCTGCAGAAACTAAGAGACCATGAATGGAACCCAAGACTACAATACCCAGCAAAACTTTCTTTCACCATCGATGGAGAAAACAAGATAGTTCAGGATAAAATCAAATTAAAGCAGTACATAGCCACAAACCCAGCCTTATAGAAAGTAATAGAAGGAAAACCACAACTAAAGGAAGCAAACAACACCCATAATAACATAGACATCTAACAAATCTAAACCAGTACAACTCAAAGAAGGGAAACACACAAACTATACCATGCCAAAAAAATTACCAGAGTTAACAACCACTGGTCATTAATATCATTTAATATCAATGGACTCAATTCACCTATAAAAAGGCACAGGTTAAGAGAATGGATATGAAAACAGAATCCAACATTCTGTTGTTTACAAGAAACACACCTCAACCACAAAGAAAGACATTATCTCAGAGTAAAGGGTTGGGAAAAGGTTTTTCAATCAAACAACCCTAAGTAACAAGCGGGTGAGGCTATACTAATATCGAACAAAATCGACTTCAAACTAAAATCAATCAGAAGAGATGGAGATGGACACTATATTCTCTTAACAGGAATAATCCATCAGGATGAAGTCTCAATCCTGAATATATATGCCCCTAATATAAAAGCACCCACATATGTAAAATAAACATTACCAGAACTCAAAGCACACATCAAACCCCACACACTAATAGTAGGAGAGTTCAAAACTCCTCTCTCACCAAGGGACAGGTCAACCAGAAAGAAACTTGTAATGAATGAATCAAATGTGTAATGAATCAAATATACTTAATAGAT
>PVIU01034322.1:0-11460 GCA_004026605.1 Ondatra zibethicus | reverse complement strand
AGCTGTTGTGAGTCTTTTCGCTTTCTTCACACAATCAGTATTTTCTCTGGTGTTAAAGTCAGCCAGCCTTTTCCTTTAGGTATTCGTACTATGATGATGACATTCACTCATATAAGGAAAACATTTGCCTTTTTTCTCATGTTCAGTCCGGTTACAACAGAAACCAACAGAGAGAGAGAGAGAGAGAGAGAGAGAGAGAGAGAGAGAGAGAGAGAGAGAGAGAGCGCAGGCAGGGAAATGAGGGAGGGAGGGAGGAAAGTAAGAAAGAGAGGAGAGAGGGAGAGGAGAGGAGAGGAGAGGAGAGGAGAGGAGAGGAAGAAGTCTTTTTATCTTGGTTACAGAGCTAGAAACATTTTTAGACGCTGGCCCCAAACTCACTGGGATCTGAGTATAATGAACTTCTAATCCCTCTGTCTCCCCCCTAACTGCTAGGTTTAAAGACACGCACCACCAAGCTCAGTTTTATGTGGTGCTAGGAATTGAGCCCATGGCTTTGTGCAACTAGGAAAACACTCTACTAACTGAGCCATATCCCATTATTTTTAAAGCAGGAGTGAGTTAGATGCAAGTGCCATTTACTTTTGGTTCAATCATGTTGTTTCTATTACTGAGGAAGAAAGATTTTTTTCAACTATTGAGTAACACCTAAAGCCTTCATTTCTTCTGTCATATTTTCCATCTTTTAGCATAATAACTAGATATACTACACAAGCAGTTTGAAATTAAGTAGCGCCATATAATGTGTGGGGAAAATGAGTAATTTACAAAACTACAGTGTTTGTCAAGGGAAGCTAGGCTCACCGCTGTGAGGTCCTACTTCTGTGCGGTCCTACAGAGGGGTCTGGGCTTCCCATCCACTGAACACTTCCACATGGGGGGTTATTGTGTCCTTCACTCTTTCATCCTCTTTGACTGTTCCATATGACTTTCAACTTTGCTTGAGATTTCTCCACAGAATTTAGGTTGGCATTTCTTAAAAGATACATTCATGCATTTAATAGTATCTTCCAGGTCATGTATAATTCCTTCATAAAAGTTAAAATATTTAACTTGTACTTCCTGTGCCTGGCTGCTGCGCACACATGTCTGTCTGTACAGCACGTACAGCCTGGTGCTCATGGAAACCAGAGAAAGCATCTAGAAGAAATGGAGTTACAGGCAGTTGTGAGCTGCCAAGCAGTGCTGGGAATTGGACCCAGGACCTTCAGAAGGGCAGACAGTGCTTTGACCACTGAACTCTCTCCCCATCCAACTTACACAAAATTTTGAAGAAAGATTCACATCAGATTTTAGGTCAAAGGAGACCTAGTGTCGATCCACCCCAGGGCCCGCCACTTACAGGTTGGTAACAAACGCAATGATAGAGTAACAACTTTTTATATTTTCTATAACTCTTCTGAGATTCATAAAACTTTGAAGTTCAGTACTGAGTTGCTCTGTGACATTCTGGTAGAACAGAAGCATCTGTAGCTTGTATGTAACACTGGTATGTGTACCTTGAAATGGAATGACGGAGGACTGCTTGGATCTTCCTCTAAGTGAGGTGCATTACAGGTCTAGCTACACTTATCTTTAGAGTACAACCCACTGAGTCTACTACACTGAGTGGTACTGAGTGGAATTTAGCAGTCTTCAAAGGACTACATTATAGGGTGATCTAAGAAATACTACATCCTTTTTGAGTAGATTGATAAGCCCCATTAACACATTAAAAAATATAAAAACATGCAATCTAGAAGAAAAATAATTTTACTTTGATCTTAGAGTATATTCCTTCCCTGTTTTATCTGTGACACACATGGAAAACTGGGAAATGTTGGTTTCATTTGAAAGGAAATTTTTTGAGACAAGGTCTTACTATGTAGCTCTGGAACTTGCTATGTAGACCAGGCTGGCTTTGAACTCACAGAGTCTCCCAAGTGCTGGGATTAAAGATGTGTGGGTGCCATGCCTGGCAACAAAATAATTTTTAGCATAGATCATCCTCTAAGTAAAAATAATAATAATTTGTATATATTTTTAAATTGTTTTAGACATTTGGTGGGTGTGAAACTACCAGACAGGAAGTGGGGCAGTTACAATGAACAATGACTGTCTCTGCCACTTTCAATTCCTCGCACACAGTCACGAGGACAACCTTGCTCATACGCCTCCATTCTCACTCCACAGCGCATCCACGTACAGCATCATCTTGCCTAGCTGGGATTTGTGCCGAGTTTTGGAGAAATGCAGTTTGGAATTTTGCCAAGAATTTTTCACCATTTCGGAAAGTTGTATTGAGGAAGAAATAGCACTTCCCAGGCTCTTTCCTACAAAGTGTTTCTCTCAGCTCAGTATACCACTGCCTTGTGCCCCTGTGCTTTTGTTTACTGATCTGTTTGTATCTGGCTACTTTAGATATTTCACACGTAGTCAGGACTCAGCAGTCCTATCTTGAAATACTGGATGTTGGTTATGGCATGTGGCTCGGCAGGTAGATAGTTGCCATCAACCATGAGAACAGAGGTCTAGATTACCCACACTCATGAACATGCTATGTGGACAGGCAGCCACATGTAATCCTAGTACTTGGGAGACAGAGATAAAGGATCCCTAGAACAAGCTGGCTACTGAGTCTAGCCAACTAGGCAAGTTCAAGTGAGTAATCCTGCCTCAATATATGTAGTAGACAGTAGTTAAGGAGAATAGCTGTCATCCTCTACAAGCAGATACACATATGTGAACATGCATATGCACACAGATGTACTCACACATGCAAACATGCAGATACATAAGTACAATATACCCACATGTAAATGCAAAAAATAATCCAATGATGTACTTATTAAGCCAGTTTTCTAAAGGAATAAATTGCTGAGATAGTTGTTTTTTCACTTATTTTCTCCACTTGGTTGGCTTTGGAAGCATCTAGAGTAGGTAAAACACAACTCAGGATTTTTCTGTGAGGACGTTTACAGGAGACTGAGCCTAACTGGACAGCACCACCCTACGAACTGAGGCTTGAACAGAGAAATAGGAGAGAAACCGCCCAGCGCCAGCACCCTGTGTCTGATCCTGGCCATTGCAATGGGAATGGCTATGCCTGGCCATGGTCTGTACGTCAGTACAGGGTGTACTGTGCATCAGTACAGGGTGTACATCAGTACACCCTGATGTAATGTTACCTCTGAACCACAATAAATCCTCCTTTGAGCCGGGCATGATGGTGCATGCCTTTGATCTCAGCACCCCAGGGACAGGCAAGTCTCCTGGTCTTCATATAGGGAGCTTCAGGACAGCCAGAGATACATAGAGAGACCCTGTATCAAAAAAACAAAAACAAAAATCCTCCTTTGAAGTTGTTTTTGACAGATATTTTTGGTGACAGAGATAAAAAGTAACTAATATAATTTCATGATAAAAGCACTGTATCATTTTTATATCAGATGTATAAATACGTTATATTTGTAGAATATAAAGTAAAGGCTACAAAGTATTTATTTTTAAAAATGAGTTGAATAAAGAAGCCAGAAATACACACTGGAAAAGACATGATCTTTAACAAATGGTGCTGGTTAAACTGGATGCAGAAAAATGCAAATATATCTATAATTATCAACCTGCACAAAACTCAACTCTAAATGGATCGAAGACCACAACATAGAACCAGATACACAGAACCTGATAGAGGAGGCGGCAGGGACTAGCCTTGAGCTCCTAAACGCCGAAGACAACATTCTGAACGCGATGCGGGTAGCACAGGCACTAAGAACAACACTTAATGGATGGGACCTTGTGAAACTGAAAAGCTTCTGAATGGCAAAGCACACCGTCATCTGGACAAGGCAGCAGGCTACAGAACGGTACAGATCTTTACCAACACCCAACAGAGGGCTAATATCTAATATATATAAAGAACTAAAAAAAAGTCAAAACAAATAACCCAATTAAAAACGGGGTACAAATCTAAACAGAGAGTTCTCAAAATACGAAGCACAAATGTCTGAGAAACACTTTTGAAAGTTCAACATCCTAAAAAACATTAAAAAGTTCAGCATCCTTATTCATCAGGGAAATGCAAATCAAAACCCCTTTGAAATTTCATCCTGCACCAGTCAGAATGGCCAAAATCAATAAGACAAGTGACAGATCATGCTGGCAAGGCTGTGGGGTAAGGAGAACACTCCTCCATTGCTGGTAGGAGTGCTAACTTGTACAGTCACCATGGAAACCAGTGTGGTCATTTCCCAGGAAGCTGGCGACAGATCCACCTCAAGATTCAGCTGTCCCACTCTTGGACGTAGACCCAAAGGCTCCGCACTCTACTGCAGAGCCTCCTGCCCAGGCATGCTCACTGCTCTTCTATTCATAATATTCAGAAATTGGAGACAGCCTACATGTCTATTAACAGGTGAATGAATAACGAAAATGTGGTGCATTTACACAGTGGAATGTTACTCAGCTTTTTAAAAAATGAAATTCACAGATAAATAGAGGGAGTTAGGAAAAAAATCATTCTGAGCGAAGTAACTCGGATCCAAAAAGACAAATATGATATGCACTTGATTATATATGTATGTTAGTTAGCTTTTAAGCCTTTGATATGGGCATGTCATGATAGAACTGCAGAGGTTAGGTATAGAGTAAGGGACTAGGGGAGGGTCTCCCTGGAAGGGTAGGTCTCCTTAGGAAGGGGAAATAGAATAGACAGTTATAAAGAGATGTGGGGAGCTGGAACAGGAGAATTAAACAAAGCAGGAATGGAAAAGGGGGGAAGGGAGAGTATATGGGGAGAGACAGCTAAAACTAAGGGCTATCTGAGGGGTCATATAAAAATCTACTTCAGTAAAAGTTTCTTGATAGATAAAAGGATGGATGGGTGGACTCACCGACTAATGGGGGACACAAAGTTCCAACTAGATATCTCCGGTCACAAAATGAAACCTCCAGGGCTGGGAATGGGTTACATCTAATTTAATTGTTGGTCAAAGGGGCCCCAGGGAAATTCCCCAAACAGTTCAGGTTATTGCCACGGCTGTTTAGGTTGCTCTCCAAAAACTGATGGTGAGGTCCTGTTGATGAAGACGACACCTACACACTCCATTGAACATGGAGAAGCCAACCTAGGGCCTTCACCCCTGCACACTAGCAGTATCAGCGATGCCTTCTAAGGAACTATGCATGTTGCCAGAGGAGAAAGGTAAACGCCAACCCAGCTATAACAATGGTGACCTGCTTACATAATACGTTGGTGCAATATTGGCACAGAAGTTGTGAGAGTAACCAACTACTCTCTGATTGGATTTTCTCGCATCACATTCCATGAGATGTGAGAAAAATTATGTATGCATATAGTTATGTATATATAGCTTTTTCAGTGTGTGTGACACAGGGTCTCTCTACTACGTAGCTGTGGCTGTCCTGGAATTTGCTATGAAGACTGGGTTGGCCTTGAATTCATAGAGATTTGTTTGTCTCTGCTTTTGAGTGCTGAGATTAAAGACATGCACTTTTTGCACACCCAACCTTTTGCCTATATGTTATGGGTTCTGATTTTGTGTTTTTATGGTTTTCTGTGTGTATTTGCTTCTCATGCTTTTTCTTTGCTTTATTCTATTCTTTTGTTGTTTTTCTTATTTATTTTCTAAAGTGAGAGAGAAAGAAGTTGGATAGGTGTGGAGGTGAGGAGGATCTGGGAGATGAAGGAGGAGAAACTATGATCAGAGTATATCATATGAGCCAGGCGTTGGTGGTGCACGCCTTTAATCCCAGCACTTGGAGGCAGAGGCAGGCAGATCTCTGAGTTCCAGGCCAATCAAGTCCATAAAGTTAATTCCAGAAGAGTGAAATTCTGTCTTGAAAAACAAAAAACAAAACAAAACAAAAAGAATATATCATATGAAAAAAAGATCTATTTTCAATTAAAAAAAAAGTGAGGTGTTCAGTTCAACAATATGAAGGACTACTGTCCTATAAACTTCGGTTCCTTAAAAATAAGAATTTGATTTAGTGTAACATGACTGGCCAAAACCATAATTAAACGAAAACATTAAAACAAGAACAGCATAGTTGGGCTGGAGTGTAGCTCAGTGATTATGTGCTTGCTACTCTTGCATAGGATACAAATTTGGTTCCCAGCACCCATGTCAGGTAGCTCACAAACACCTGTAACTTCAGCCCCAAGGCAATGTGATGCCTCCGGCCTCTTTGGGCATCTGTATTCATGTTCATCCCCCTCCCCTCTTTCACACACACACGAATAAAATTATATTTTTAATATCTTGAAGAAGTATAGTGACAGTAAATATTGGAAACACAGAATGATTGAGACAGAATTCTTAGGCTGGAGAGATGGCTAAGCGTTAAGTGTAGTTACTGCTTTTGCAAAGAACCTGGGTGAGGTTCCTTGCACCCACATTGGAGGGCTCACAACGGACTGTAACTCATGTTCCAGGGGACCAAGTGCCCTCTGGCCTCTGTGGGTACGTTCACACACATGTGCACACAAAAACTCACACCGGCACACACACATACATAGATAATATTTTAAAAGGTGAAATAATGTATCAGTTAGATTTTCCTATGTTCCTAGCATTAGATTACGCTAAAGCATAATGACGCATAACCAATCTAATCAAGAAAATTTGCAGAGTAGTAAAGAAGACAAAGCAATGGCAAAAACATGAAGAACTATGAAAAACTCTTACCTTCTACCATTTGTGGGGAAAATATTCGTAATTAGGCAGCAGTCCTAGGGCTCGTGGGTGGCAAGGCAAGGCTCAGGACTGCTCACTTCCAGTTGTGTTTGCCAGAAGGTAACTGAAGAGCACCAGCAGGCTGTGCTCGCCGTAACAACGGCGACTGGCTAAGGAAGGTTGGAGTGAGACACTGGAGGAAACTAGACAGAGACGGTGCAGTGAATGACGGCAGTTCTTGAAGGGCACACAAGCTCGGATTTAAAGTAATGGAAAAAGTAAAGCCCACAGACTCCCCGAGAAAGTAATAAAGACTGGCAGCCACTGGCAGCCACAGTGTAACTTCTGAGTTACAGAGAAGACAGATACAAATGACTTCATTTATATCAGGGAAGTTAGTCTGACATAGAAATTCAGGCTCAGATTTGATTAATCAAGGTGATCAGTCTGAATAGATAGTTTTGAAAGTCAATATAAAAGTAATTGCAGAATCTCTCACCACCAAAAGGAATGATGTCATGGGGAAAATGAATATAGAGGGAAGAAGAGGTGGAAGTCAAGGCCTCAGGCAACCAACACATACAGGTCAGAAGGCCAAGAGCCGGCAAAGCAGCCAAAGAATATGAATGTTACTTAACCTTCAGATGGTAAAACTATGAAAAAAATTTTTTCTGGCCAGTTCAGGGGCAGGTGCTAAAGTATAAACCAGTTACTAAAGTTTAAGGTGGCTATGGACAGAGCCGTGAGAGTTCACTAACGTGTTATGACAGAATTTCCTAAAAGTTTTGGTGAGCATCAGACTGGACAGACCTGTAAGCAAAGAACCATATACATCTTTTTGTGAAGGAGGCGGTCCTGACAGAGGACATGCTGCAGAAACTCTTCCTGCCAAGAGAGCCCAGCTGCTGTTTGACAGATTCAGAAACAGCAGGAAGCAGAAGTGGGCTATGGGCTCATCAATCATCACAGTGTCCCATCACTCTAAGAGTCCCTCTGACTCATCCTAACAGACTGCCGGAAAGGCCAGTCTAGCCTAATGCAACAGAGAGGAATAAAAGATAAAATTTGAAAACCTACAGCTATGTTCATGTATGCACTGTTTATTTACACTAAGTTTTCACCCTTAAGAACCCATCTGTAGATTGTTTCAGCATTTAATGCTTTGCAGAATTCAACCATGATGCCGCCATGACTAAATATTCTCAATTTTAAATCCAAAGTACATTTGCCATCCATGAACGTGAAGGGGTCTAGGAGTAGTGTGGCCATGCCCAGTCTGCTCCTCAGGGCGGACCATGGCCAGCTTCTCTTTCATTCCTTACATCGGAATGGTAAGTCACATGCACACATACCGAAGAAGCCAAGCAGCACAAGAAAGTTACAGAATAGGTTTATTCTTGTTTCCCTTCATGTTGATTCCTCAATTGCAAAAGTTCCCATCACATTTGTTATAGTTGTTAACGATGTGTAGAATCCTGCTTAGACATTCAGTCTAGCCCTGAGACAGCTAGGGACTGCCTCCTAGTGGTGGGGTGGTCTCCAGCTGCCCCTGAGCACACCTTTGTTTAAATGTCTGAAGATGTCCTCCTGAACTCTTGGCTTCACTAGCCTCTTTCAGTCCCATAGGATTCCTTCTTGATCCTTCTCCTGTGCGTCTCATCCAAACCGAATTAGTGCCAAGTGCTTCCCCATATGAAAGCATATACAGGATATTTTGCTTTATAGTCAAGCCAAAACTAAAGTAAAAACCAAACGTACCTGATTTTTCTGTTCACTACGCCACATGCGGCCTCTCCTGCTCCCCGTCTAGTCAGCATTACACTGGAGCTCTAGACGGAGCAATCGGAGAAAAATGAAAGGGATTCAAGTAGGAAGAAGTCAAGTCCTCTCTAGTCACAGAAGGCATGGTCTTCTATGTATAATGTATTAGGATGAGCAAACCTTCAGCACAGTTGGAGGACATACAGAGAGGGCACATTGGTGCAGGCCTATGATGTCAGCACTCTGGAGACCAAGGCACAAGATTAGTGTGAGGTCACCTTGAGACTACATAGCCACCCATGGCTGCATAACTCCATCTGAAGAACAGAAGTTATACGATTCAAAGTCAATATTAAAAAGTTATATTTTACGTAGAGAACTAGCACCATAGGGAGGAGTGCTTGCAGTGTGAGCAACAGGACATGTATGGATCCCTGGCATCCATATACGAGTTGGGCACAGTCTTGGGTGCATGTACCCCAGCATTTGTGTGGAGGTAGAAACAAAGGAGCTGTTGGAGACTGCTAGCCATATAGTTTCCCTGAAAAATGGTGATCTCCAGTTTACGTGAGAGACCCTGTCTTGGGGACTAAGGCAGTGATTGGCAGGACACCTGACATCCTCCCCAGTGTCTGTGTAGACACAGGTGTGCCTACAACTACACACGTGTGCACAAAGTTTATTTCTGTAGATTGACAGTGAACAATCTGAAAAAGGAATTTTAAAAATTCATTTACAATAAAATCAACAAGAATAAATTAAGCTGGGTGGTGGTGGTGCACTCCTTTAATCCCAGCACTCAGGAGGCAGAGGAAGGCAGATCCCTGTGAGTTCAAGGCCAGCCTGGTCTACAGAGTGAGTTCCAGGACAGCCAGGACTGTTATACAGAGAAATGCTTTTGAGAGAGAGAGAGAGAGAGAGAGAGAGAGAGAGAGAGAGAGAGAGAGAGAATAATTTACATCTATTTGGGTGGCCATTATTAAAAAAATAGGAAATACATGTTACAGGAAAATGAGGTGGCTCATAAGATAAATCCACTGCTGAATAAGCCCAAGGAACCTGGGTTCCATCCTAAGAACCCATGCGAAGATGGATGAAAGTGACCGACTGATGGATGCGTCCTCAACCCCCAACAACAAACCCCACAAAAGTTGGCTCCAACTTCTCACATATGCATCGTGCTACAAACAGCGCCACCCACATCATTTTCACATGTACATAGCAATGACAAACAAGTACATACATACATAAGTAAATAAAAATATGTATTGGCTGGAGAGATGGCTCAGCAGTTAATAGCGCTGCCTGTTCTCCCAAAGGTCCTGAGTTCAATTCCTGGAAGCCACATGGTGACTCACAACCATCTGTAATGAGATCTGTTGCCCTCTTGAGTAAAGGCCTGGTCATCAACTTAGATCATGAAACCCAGTATGGACAAGTTCAACAGAACTTCCATATATGGGCAGCCGATGCATGCTTCAGCATTGCCAGGGCATAAATTTCATTCATTCATTCATTCACTTCATTTATTGGGGAGAATATAGAGAAATCGGAATGCTTACATACCTTTCACAGTAATATAAAGTAACATTGTACTTCTATAGTGGGTCCTTAAAATGTTTTAAATCTAATCACCAGATGATCCAGTGATTCCATTCTAGGTATGTACATAAAAAAAATTAGAGTCAGGGTTGCAGACGGACATTTGCTGCTATAGGCTGACGGATTTCATGCTGACCTCCCAGCTTTCTATATGGAAATCTTAATTCACAGGTTAAGTCGATGCTGGTGATGTTCTCCTATCCCCACTTATCTGCTAAATCCTCCTCTTTCTGTCCACGCTTCTCCTTATTTTTAATCTATTTCTTTGAGAGGACACATTCAATGGGGTGATAGGGGCAGAACTTAGTTCAATATGCCTGATGAACTTTTAGGAGAATGGATAGAGAGCTAAGGAATGTGGCTCAGGCGGTAGCGACACGCATGAAGCCTTGCTACTTATCCCCAGCACCAAATAAAACCCACACAGCCAAGTGTGGCATACACTGCTTCAACCCTAGCACTGGGGAGGCAAAAGCAGATAGGTCTGGCGAGTTCCAGGCCAGTCAATGCTACACAGTGAGACCTTGTCTCAGAAACCAAACAACTCACCAAACTTTGGTGGGTAGCAATTCCAGTCCTTGGGAGGTAGAGAAGGAAAAACTAGGCGTTTAAAGTCATACTAATCCATATATCAAGCCAGCTTGGTACTCTATGAAACCCCATCTTGGAAAGAAGAGAAGGGACAGAAAGGGAGGAGAAGAGAGAAGGGGGAGGTAAAAAAAGAGGAGAAAGAGAAAAAATTATTAGCCATCTACAAACTATATATATAGAAAGGCTTCAAATAGATGGAACTAGAAAAAAAACCACCTGAGTGAGATAACCCAGACCCACAAAGATAAACATGCTATGTACTCACTCATAACTGGATATCAGACATAAAGCAAAGGACATCTAGTCTATAGTTCATGACCACGGAGAATTCATAACAAGGAGAACCCTAAAAGAAACATACGTAGGAAGGAGAAATAGACAAGATCTCCTGAAAAAATTGGGAGTATGGGGAGGGAGGATGAGATGGAAGGGGGGAGGAGAACATGAGAGAATGGGAAGGTCGAGATGGGGGAAGGACAGAGAGGGAGAGCAAAGAAAGAGATATCTTTATTGAGGGAGTCTTTATGGGGCTAGCCAGAAACCTGGCACTAGGGAAATTCCCAGGAATCCACAAGGATGACCCCCACTAAGACCCTAAGCAACAGTGGAGAGGGTGCCTGAACTGGCCTTCCCCTGTAATCAGATTGATGACGACCTTAATTGTCATCATAGAACCTTCATCCAGCAACTGATGGAGGCAGATGCAGAGATCCACAGTGGAGCACTGGGCTGACCTACCAAAGTCCAATCAAAGAGAGGGAAGAGCAATAATATGAGCAAAGGGGTCAAGACCATGATGGGGAAACCCACTGAAATAGCTTATCTGAGCTAA
>PVIU01034321.1:0-11458 GCA_004026605.1 Ondatra zibethicus | reverse complement strand
TAACTGTAATTTTGCTACCCCTATCAATTGTAATGTGAATACCTGTGTTTTCCAATGGTTTTCAGTGACCCCTGTGAAAGGATTGTTCGACCCCCAAAGGGATTGAGACCCACAGGTTGAGAACCCTCTGTTATAAAACATGGTTTCTTTGCTAGTCTTCATAAGGAGGACAGCTCTCAGCACCAACCTGTGGAAGGAAAGCAGTGTTCGGGCTTCGACACGCAGCGCAGCTGAGTGAGACGCCCATAGCACCAGCCTCACTACAGCGTCCACCTGCTAGAGCTGAGCTGTTGCTCAGCTGAGGAAGAGGAGTTTAAAGGCGCATTGTTGTCTTTACATAACTGGCTGTGGGCTGAAGTAACAGGGAATCCAAACAACAAAGTGGATAAGAAATTTGGGGGTGGGGGTGGGGGTCACTTCTATCATGGTTGGGTTTTTCATGTATTTGCTGTCTGTTGCTATGTGACAATTCCTCCCAAACTGATTTGCTTAAAGCAGCCACTATCTTTCATTCTGCCTGTGAGTCAGGAATTCAGAACAAGCACAGCTTGCTCTACAATGCCTGGGGCCCATCTGCTGGGGGCTGGAATCACTTAGAGGCCTGGTTCACTCACAGTTGGGTAATCCTGGCTATTGCCTGGAATAGCTACACACCCTTCACAATATGGGGTCTGAATCCCAGGTGAGCAGTCTAAGGGCGAAGGGGCAGATAACCACCCACTGCCTCTATTTCTTAACTCGTGAAACCGAACAGTGTCACTTCTTCCATTTCTTTGATCAGCCGAGGCTGTTGCAAAAGCCCGCTCAGGTCATGAGAACAATCGGAGACCCATCTCCTGAGGGGATCTCATTTCTTATTCTGAGGAAAGCAGACACGAGGGGAGGGATCAGTGCAGCCATCTTGGGAAGACATAGGCGGCCCACATTATTTGTCTTTTAACTTTTCTTACTTGTTTCCCCTTCGGCCTCTGAAGTAACACGTACTTGTCAATAGAGTTCAGATTTATCCATCAGAGTGAGTTTCCTCTCCTACATCACTATCTCAGCTCCTCTCTGTAGAGAGAAGCACAATAGCTGGATGGTGTTTTCTGTGCAAACGATACGCCTATCGACAAATGGGTTATAGCACACCACTTACATCGTCCTGCAACTTGCTGTTTTTATTCGTTATGTGACAGGCAGAGCTCAGGGTAAATACACAGAAACCGCCTGACACAAACCCTGGCTGTCTTCACGTGGCTCTGCCTTGAAGTAACCAATCTTCTGCTAATGCGTTTAGGTTTTCATGCTTTCAACTATGGCGAGTAAACAATGTGACCTACCTATCAGAAGGTAGGCGATAGCTTAGAAATGGAGATGTTTTATTCTAAGACTATGTCAGATACAGATTTTTGGCACAGGAAGGTTGTATGTGTGTTTAGGGTGTTTTTTAGGTTATAAATTAAGATGACATCTAGCAGAGCATACTTTTTTTTTGCAAATAACTGAGTTTTTCTATTTAACTTTATATGAAAAAGAGATATGGGCACATGCGTTCTAAGGTTTAGAAGCCACTTTAAGTTTTGAAGGAAACTCTTCTCATTTATTTAGAAAAGGGTTAACCACAGGAAGTTGTGGTTATAAAGAGGGGGGCATTTCCTTTTTTTATGCCATAAACCCAGGGTTTATGTGAATGTGGATTCCCCAAAGTTCAGGCTGGTCCTCAGCAGTAGGCTCCCCCAAAGTTGGCAGTGGATAGGAACCTAGCTGAAGTTAAAAGGTGTCATGGATCACCCAAAAAAGGCTTTACTGGTCATGCAGGTGACTAGATGGCCATGTAGTGGATCTTAGCAATAAGTCATCCTGTCTGTCGGTCCATCCTCTTCTCACAGATAACTAATCTGTGATTCGTGCTGGGGGAGTTGGGAGGTGCTCTTGCTTTTGCAGAGATGGGTTGTTAAAAACTCCTCTGCAAGCTGGAGATAAAGCTCAGGGGTAGAACAGAGCCTAGCCCTGACAAAGCCCTGGCTGGGTTCCTCTCCCAGCATTGTAAAGCCAAAACTGAAAACAAAACTCTACAAACAAGCAATGCACACAGCATAGAACGGAGGTTGGGGGACTTGGTGCTCAAGTGTGATGCGCCAGGAACAAAATGATAAATATTGTACTATTCTATTTAGAGGCTAGCTGTATCCAGAGTAGACGAAAAGATAGAAAGTGGGTGGGGGCGAGGAAGCGCGCATTTTCTGTATGGGGTGATGAAAAAAGTTTCAGACGTGGTGATGATGGATGGTTGCACAACACCGTGAGCGAGATTTAACCACCCTGAACTGTACAGTTAAAATTGATCAGACGGCAAACTTTACGTAAGACAACCTTCGCAGGAGCAGCTTCGCTGGAGCCTCAAAGAGAGAATGGGGCGCCGCCAGTGTTCCGGGGCTTTGCCTTCCCTTTTGTTTTAAAAGAAAAGTCTCTATTTTTAGGTATTTCACACAAAGGCGTGTGGGCGTGGGAAGTACTCCCAGCTGCCCTCCTGTTTCTCAGAAGCTCACATGGAAGCCTAGCAAGTTATTTAAGGTTTAGGAACTATGCCAGATTGAAAATGGAGATAATTTCATCTCTCTGTATGTTAATTCCCCTCTCCCCCTGCAACCTCAGACCCTGGAAACCTTAGTTCACCCCTAGGGACGACGGTACAGTGGTCTTGCTGAAGTGGTGAGGGTCATCCCCCTGCCTCAGCATGCCTGTGGCGCTTTCTGGTCTCTAGAAGCTCCATTCCCTGCCCGTTCGGTGTCACCTGGCTTAACCGCCGCCCTTCAGGACAGGTGGTGCCCGGGTCTGGGTCTCTGGTCCAGATGCTCTGCGGGAGCTCTGGGGCTGGGGCGCGTAAACCGCAGGGCAAGTGGCCCGGAGCGCGGCCACGTGGCGGGGCGGGGTGTGGCGAGCGTGGCCGCGGGAGCCCGGACAGGAGCAGGTGAGGGCTCGGGTGACGCTCTACGGAGGGGGAAGTGCGGCCGGGGTCTCGAGGACCTGACCCTGGCACCCAGAGCCTCACCCCGCAGTCCCCAGCTTTTATTGGGGTGACAGGTCTCCCACCCAGCCCTTGACAGGAATCTTCCCAAGCTTCTCCCCCCCCCGCCCCCACCATTCGCTGGAATCTCTGGAATCTTCTCCCCGCAGGATGGGGAGCAGGGTTGTCTCAGCCCTTCTCTTTCCCTCCTTTTCTTCCAAATATCGTGGACAAGGTCCCTCAGGAAAGCCAGGGTCTCTGGTGGCCAGAACTACGCTGTTGGTTCTGGCTAGGCTCCTGGGGACTCTCCCCAGTCTTCCGTCCCCCATTCTGCCTAGCGTCCCTTCCACCTGCACTCGCCACCAGGCATGGGGTCCAACGAGACCGCAATGCACATTGCGCTGGACAAAGCGTTGCTAGGGCATTGGGAAATTAGTGTGGGGCTGTGTCTTTAAGGGCTGGTTAGCTGAGCAGTCAGGCCCCCACCCCGCCCCCCATAATTCAGGAGTTGGGAAGCTGGGAGTTCCTGTGGCTTCAGGACAACAGGAAATGAGCAGGTGGGCTCTGAACCATGACTGGGGTACCAAAGCAGTCACTGAGGTCCCTAGATGGGACCCAAACAAGGTTTCTGCTTAACCCAGGGCCTTAGTGCAGAGGAAGACTGGATGGAGGAGAAGCAGCAAGAGAGGGAGGAGTCGGCCTGACCAAGGGTGATGTTTGCTTTCCAGAGTGGTCCCCCCACCTAGAGTATCAGGACCTCACTTCCTGGAGAATGGCCCAGAGGTCTCCACAGGAACTCTTCCATGAGGCAGCCCAGCAGGTAAGCCTGGTCTAAGGTTGGTGATGGAGCTGCCAGAGGTGTGTGAGTCAGATGCCATCAGACAGGGAGCAGAGGGGGCCGTGGCTGTGCAATATTTTCAAAGCAGTTATCTTAGAAGTTTACTTAGGCATTAAAAAAAATACTATGGACAACCTTTAACCATGTGCAGAAAGTCTCTTTCGGCATCATTTGTAACGTCCTCCAACCTCCACCCTGTCACGGGAAGTCTTCCACGAATGGGGCAGACGCAGATGATGTGAACCCCTTGTAATATCGAATCAGACCAATGTGAGGAGGTGAGTTTATTTCTGGAAAAGCTCATCTACTGAAGTCAGGGGCGTACTGGGCTCCCTGCTGTCTGCTGGCATTTCGTTCATTTTTTTTTCTTAAGCCCTTCCTGATGGTTATTAGTTATAGTAAGCATTCAGTGTGTAGTCGATATGGAATTGGAGGAAACGAAAGCCCGTACCTAGGTGCTGATAAGATCTCTGCAGACTGTGTTCACCCACCTTGGCGCTTCATTGCCCCTTGGATTTCATTAATGCTTTATAGAGAGGTGGAGGTTTCCCTGCATCATAACAGAGGGAATGAGCCCTTCAGAAGGAGAGAATCAACTCAGAGCCTCTTCATCTGGCAAGAGCAGGGTCTAGAGCTGGAAGTCAGGAGGTGGAAGGGAGTCCAAACTGCTAACCCCCTCTTCATATGCACAGGCAGAGGCGAAGGAATGCTGCCTGGTGACTGGCAGGCAGTAAATGTTCAGGAAAATACACTGCTCCCTGCCCTCATCAGATGCAGGATTTATTGCTCTGGCCTTGGCACTTACTATAAATCCTCACACAGCCCTAGGAGCGGCCACGCTGCTTAGAAATGAATGACGAGGAACTCAGAATACTTCATCACAGGCTGGGGCGGAGCTCAGTGGTACAGCAGTTGCTCATTGCAAGGCCCTGGGTTTCATCCATTACACTGCCAAAACACTGAACGAAATACAGAAAGATAATTACTCTTGGATAGAGCTATCGATTCCTGGGCAGAAGAGCTTGGGACCATGTTCTTGTTGTGTTTGGGGGACCCCAAGAGAGCTTCTTTTTATTTTTAAATTACAGTCTATTTATTTATTTGTGTGTGCACATGCCACTCTTGAGTGGCTGAATGTTACAAGGAGGAGGAGAGGGCCTGCTTTTTATCCCGGCCGCCCGGCTAGCTTAACCCCCAAAATAATCACACAGAAATTGTATTAATTAAATCACTGCCTACCCCATTAGCTTTAGCCTCTTATTGGCTAACTCTCACATTTTGATTAACCCATTTCTATTAAATCTGTGTATCACCATGTGACTGTGGCTTACCGGCAAGATTTTAACCTACGTCCTTCTCAGGCAGGAGATTTATGGCATCTGCCTGTCTGTCCTTTTTCCCAGCATTCAGTTCGGTCTACTCCACCTACCTAAGCTCTGCCCTATCAAAAGGCCAAGGCAGTTTCTTTATTTAACCAATGAAAGCAACACATAGACAGAAGGCCCTCCTCCACCAGCTGAAGCCAGGGCTCTTCCACCACGTGGGTCCAGGGTCGGCAGCTGCTCTTCTACCCACTGAGTCGTGTTGCTGGTCTTCAGAGAGCTTCATTTGTCCAGGTCACATATGTGTTTGCTCTGACAGTCTCTCACATAGCTCCCCTGTGTTTCCTTTGGGTAGTAAGACCCAATATGTACCAGGTGTGGAGCCTCAGTGCTGTAACCCAAGCACTTTGGGGACAAAGGCAGGAAGATTTTCAAGCTCAAGTCCAGCCTGGTCTACATAGCAATATCATATTTTAAAAGGGTGTGTGTATGTGATTATATACTCTCAACATTTGTTTATGGTCTATTCTTTTTTGTTGTTGTTAAAGATTTTTTAAAAAAAGGTTTATTTATTATGTACACAAGGTTCTGCCTGAATATACACCTACATGCTAGAAGAGGGCACCAGATCTCATTATAGATGGTTGTGAGCCACCATGTGGTTGCTGGGAATTGAACTCAGGACCTCTTAACTTCTGAGCCATCTCTCCAGCCCCTATGGTCTATTCTTAATAAGCACTGTGTTGATCATGAAAAAGAACCTCAGGTGGAAAACAGGAGGCCTCAAGAGTGTGAAAGGAGAAACGAAGAGGGCATCCTGGGTCTGTATGAGTGGATGTGATCAGGGTGAGCCTGGTCCTCTCTTCCCCATTTAAGACTTTCAGTGGCTCCCTATATCCAGCACCAGGTTGGGAGTGCTTACTCTAGCCTGTGCAGCATGACGGGGCCTGAATCTCTAGCATCTTCCTCTGTACTCTGCCTCTCAGGCAGACCACACCACTCCCCAGTGTCTTCCTCTGGTCTTAGCTAATTAGTTCTCACTAGAGTGGTTCTCACTGGAACCCTCCCAGCGCCCGGGCAGCGATTGATATTTAAGTGGACATTGAACATTGGTTGATGGGCCAAAAGGACAAGCAACAGGCAACTGTGCTGCAGAGTCAGTCATTTAAAAGCAAATGTCTGCTTTTAAATGTGTACAAAGGCCTCTGTGTCACCTTCTCTCCCTAAATATCAGGGGACTATGCAGTGTCCAGCACCAGTCCCTCTGGTGTTCACTGTATACAAACACCGAAGTCCATCACTTTTTTTTTGGTTTTGTTTTTTGTTCTTTTGTTTGCTTGTTTTTTGAGACAGGGTTTCTCTGTAGCTTTGGAGCCTGTCCTGGAACTAGCTCTTATAGACCAGGCTGACCTCAAACTTACAGAGATCCCCCCGCCTCTGCCTCTTGAGTGCTGGGTTAAAGGTGTGCGCCACCGCTGCCCAGCAAGTCCATCACTTTTTAAAGAGTTTATTTTTTTTTTTTAATTACATGTATATGGGCTGGAGAGATGGCTCCATGGTTAAGATCATTGACTGCTTTCCCAGAGGTCCTGAGTTCAGTTCCCAGTACCCACATGGCGGCTCACAATTGTTTTTAACTTCAAGATCTGACACCCTCCAACAGACATACATGCAGGCAAAATACCAATGCACATAAAATAAAAATAAAATTTTGGTTTTTCGAGACAGGGTTTCTCTGTGGCTTTGGAGCCTATCCTGGAACTAGCTCTGTAGACCAGGCTGGTCTCGAACTCACAGAGATCTGCCTGCCTCTGCCTCCCGAGTGCTGGGATTAAAGGCGTGCACCATGATTGCCCGGCTCCAAAAATTTTTAAAATTATATGTGTATGCTTGTGTCTGTGTATGTGTGCATGTGAGTGCTGTACCAGCGGAGGCCAGTAGAGGGCATTGGCCTCCCAGGAGCTGGAGTTAAGATCCTATGAGCTGTCAATGGGTACAGGGAGCCAAACACTTCCATCCCCACTTCTCCCTCTCTCCTGCACTGTCTCTTCTAGGGGACCATTTTTTTTTTCTTGACTGGGCTGCTCATACCCTCCCTAACATCTTTCTCTCTCCTTTATTCTGAAGTGGTTCTTTCTACAACGTTGACCTGTACATTCGATCCTCTGCTGAAAGTCTTTCAGTAGCTTCTCTTACCTCAGTTTCCACTTCAAACTTTTTGTTGTGACCCTCAGACCCACTGAGATCTGACTAACCTAACCTGCCCATTGTACCTGGACCATTGTACTGCAGTGTAGCATGGCAACAAGCCATTTCTGTCCTCTCTCCTTGAGGGAGTTTGAGAGCATCCTCAATACTCACCATTGTGCTTGGAGTATAGCTGGTTGTATGTCTGGGATTGGATGCGCTGCGATTTGCCTTGGGTCTTGGTATTGGTGGACATAGAGCACGTGTTAAATTTGGTAAACGCATCCTAGATGAGAGAGGAAGAAAATTCTGATAGCCACCAGTTAGTGAGCATTTTCTTCTTCTAAGCACTTAATATGCTTTATCTTTACATTCTGGGATGGATCCAGCTGCTTTGGTCTGACGGACAAGGGCTGGAGCATTTCAAGGGCAGGCATGTTATCTTTTCTGGTGTATGCTTTCTGCTCCAAAGTTATGAATAAATCCACCCAGATAGTAAATCAAGGCCCTCTGTGGGATCCAGAGGGTAACAGACAGTAAATCAAGGACTTCTATGAGAGACAGAGTAGCAAAGGTAGCTAATGTCTTTGAATCTGAACTCTAGGAGTGGTTGGCCCTCAATAAATGTCCTGTGAACCTTTTTGTAACCTTTACTCCAGTCATGGTAGTTGGAAATTCTGGGAGCTTCGGAGCCAGTATAGGGTCCAGTAGCCAGAGCCTGGTAGAAAGGCAGGCTGGTGGGTGTTGTGTAAAACCCTTCAGTCTTGACCTCCTTTCTCTCAATAGGAAGCTGCTGGTGGCTGTGAGTTAGATGGAAAAGTAGAAAACTGGGTTCTGGGTTTGGCTTTAAGCATTTTAGGATCAGATGGGCACAGGTGTGTGTGTGTGTGTGTGTGTGTGTGTGTGTGTGATGAACTCACTGAGGATGGGTTGTAGATCTAATGGTTAGCAAGTCTGGTGGTCAAGGTCAACCATGCAGCCTGGACTCAAGGGCTGATTCTATACTCTGAGTTCAGGCAGTTTCTTCCTTCACTGAGCCTATGTCCTACCCTGTGAAAAGACTATACCGAGTGAGCCTCCTCTAGAGGCTAAAGAAAAATAAAGGAGAAAATGCATGTAAATTATCATATGGGATGTGGTTCATAGCAAGCATTCAGTAAACACTGACTGGTAACAAAGCCAAAGTAGGGAGGTGACATTTAGTCCACGGGGTAACCTTATAAATGATCAGGAGGACCAGCTGGCAAATGAACACATGATTTGGCCTGGCAAAGTCGGTCAGAAAAAGGACAAAGGCAGGAAAGGAATGTCAGATCCAGACTGACAGCAGAGAGGAATGCTTCCCAGTGTCTGAGCTTGCCTGGGTCCCAACCTATGGACAATCCTCCTGCCCCTTGTCTCTTGTGTTGCTTGCTCAACAATGCTTGACTTCCAGCTCTTCCCCTTCTGTCTCCTCCATTCTACCTCAATTAGCTTGACCAGTAACGGGAACAAAGTCTGGTTAAGTTTGAGCATGGTGTGAGCCGGGAGGTAGTGCTTTTAGTCAGGGTTTGTATTGCTGTGCTGAAACACCATGACCAAAAGCAATGTGGGGAGGAAAGGGCTTGCAGCATTTAAGACACTCAAGGCAGGAACTCATACAGGGCAGGAACCTGGAGGTAGAAACTGATGCAGAGACCATGGAGGGGCACTGCTTACTGGCTCGGTTCTCATGGCTTGCTCAGCCTGCTTTCTAATGGAAATCCAGAACCACCAGCCGTGGGGTGATACCACTCACAATCACTAATTATGACAATGCGCTATAGGCATGCCTGATCTTATGGAAGCATTTTCTCAATTGAGGCTCCCTCCTCTCAGATGACTCTAGCTTGTGTCAAGTTGACATAAAAACGAGCCAACCCAAGAGGTAAATCAAACCAAACATGTCAGGAAACAGGGGTCCTCAGAGATCCTATGGTCCAACCCCTTGCTTAGCATGTCAGGAAACAAGCCCAGAGATCTCAAATTTCTTGCTCCAAAACACATGACAAGGAGTGGCAGGGCTAGGCTGGAGCCAAGTAATGGCTTCAAAATGCAGTCAGGGATGATCCAATCTCCAAGTTCCAATATTATACCTACTACACATGGGTGCTAGGATGTATCATTAAAACAAAGCAAAGCAAAAAAAAAAAAAAAAAAAAACCAACAAACCCTCTGTTCTCATTTCTGAGTTCTCATTAGCCTGTTCACACCAGATTTGGTCAGGTGGCTAAAGGCAGGAATGAGAGGGAGCCAAGAATTTTACTGGGGTTCTGCAGGACCTGGAAGACAGGGTGGAGTCAACAATTTGGGATGGGTCAGAAGAATTTCTCTGGACTTTAGATTGTAGGAATGGTCTCTAGTGTGGAGGCCCAAAGAGGCCAAAGGTCAGAGAGTTTGGAACTTGTTTTTCTTTTTTTTTTTTTTTTAAGATTTATTTATTTAGCCGGGCGGTGGTGGCGCAGGCCTTTAATCCTAGCACTCGGGAGGCAGAGGCAGGCGGATCTCTGTGAGTTCGAGACCAGCCTGGTCTACAAGAGCTAGTTCCAGGACAGGCTCCAAAGCCACAGAGAAACCCTGTCTCGAAAAAAAAAAAAAAGACTAAATTATTTATTAAGCAAGGAAGGCACCAGGTCTCATTACAGATGGTTGTAAGCCACCATGTGGTTGCTGGGAATTGAACTTGGGACCTCTGGAAGAGCAGCCAGTGCTCTTACCCTCTGAACCATCTCTCCAGCTCCAGGGACTTATTTCTTGTTCAATCAAGTTTATTGTGCTTCTAACTCAAACAAAGGTCCCACCTAGTTGTGAATCAGAGAGTTCTGCTCTCTCAAGGCTATTGTCAACAGGTGTGGCTAGTTGCCAGACCTCACGCTCCTGAAATAAGGAAGTAGTTGGTTCCCACCTAAAACAAAAGTCTAAGGATCCAGCTAAGTTCCAGTTCCCTTTATGGAAATAACTTGGGATTCCACTCAGGGAGCGTTTGGTCCAGGGAATGAGTGTGGTGACTGTAACCCATTAATATGTTAATGCAGTCTTTTGGGGTCAGGGGTATTTTAAACAGTTGGAAATTAAACACGGGCAAATTTTCAGTACTCCCTGAAAAATTCCCTCCCGATATGTTTCTGCATTTTATTATTTTCATTTGCGTCTTCATATTCTTCACTATATTTCTAATTCCCCACGCCTCCACTCTGGAGAAATATTTTTGTCGAGGCTGTCCCCCGACACTCCAGTTCCCTGGTAACTGACCCTGGGATGATTTAGGTCCAAAGAAATATTGGCTTGGTGTTCAAGAATTGGCGAGTGCAGCTGTAGACTCGGATATAGGTAAATTTGCATATGAGAGGCACAAAACTGGCTAAGCCCTTACTCTGTGATAGCCAGCAGGATTTGATTTTGCCTACTTGTGAATGGATGAATGACTTGGGTTACTTCAAACATTTGCATTGCCTTTTGGTACATTTCATCCACAGCCAGAAGCAGGGGGAAATGCTATCTTTGTCACTATATAATAGATTGGGGTTTCCAAGAAGTCTGGGCATTAGTGACGCTGGAACACTGTTCTTGTAACTTAAATGAGGTGCTACCGGGTGGCGCTTAGGTGCTGGTCTAAGTGCTTTCTGTGGGGGTGGCTGAGTTTTAGCTTCATTTCGTATTTTTTCTGACCAAAACATGTCTCTTCATGAATGAAAAACAATGAAAGAAAAAAAAAGGAGGGTGTGACTACTAAAGTATGGAGAATTTCGTTGTAGTTATCAGGCAGGGGGAAGAGTCCAGGCTGAGCATAGCTGGCAGACTAAACCCAACCTTGAGAGGAAAGAGGGGAAGGACGACCAAGAGAGAAGCCCCCAACCAAGAGTCCAGGAGACAAAAACGGTTGAGTTATATCAGACTTGGGGAAGGGAAGCAGAAGCCCAACCCCTCAGAGTGAGAGGTTTAGAGTAGGGGGCGGGTTAAGAAGGGCTGGGAGGAGCCACAAGCACTGAGCGATGCTGGGAGGGCTGGGAGGAGCCATGGGTGCTGAGTGATGCTGGGAGGGCTGGGAGGAGCCATGGGTGCTGAGTGATGCTGGGAGGGCTGGGAGGAGCCATGGGTGCTGAG